>CAUYRT010033928.1:0-37880 GCA_963574885.1 Lepilemur ruficaudatus
GACTTGATGGGTGAGCTCCCTCTCATGCACAGCAAGGCTGGGTGTTATTCAGGCAGTGGTGAGAGTGCCAGTGGTCTGCAGGTTAAGTGTAACTTGGTCGGTCCAACCTGTTGGCAGGAATAGGGACTAGGTATTGCAGTGAGGGGTTGCCCATTTTATCTGGGAGAGGTGGTGCCAGGATCCACTGGGGTCATTAAGAAGCTTGACTGCTGTGGGGGTAGTCAGGACTACCATATGGGGTCCTGTCCACCAAGGCTGCAAAGAAAGAAATCTGGATTTCAAGAAAGCCTTGTGATTTAACCAAAACCTTTCTCCTTTAAATATAGCCAACTCAATCATACATATGATTCTTTCATAACTTCCCTTCCACGAACCCCATCACAACCTACACAAACCATCTACCACATACTTGGACTTTCTCTTTTTGTCCTCAATTGCCTCTTTCTCAAATAACCAACCTTTCTGTTTCAGGACAAAAAGTCACCACACAAAATCCTTCTTACACAAAACTATTCCCTTGCTGTTCTTTCTTAACAAAAATGCATTTCCATACTCATACTCTTTCTTCATCGTTGTCTCTGCCTTATTAGTTATCTTCTATCTTGCTTTTATGTTCCCTCTAAATTCATACCTTGAATCAATTTCCAAACGCTGAATTAGACAAAATTACCCATATTATTTTCAACACAGTTTATGCCTCTTTCACAACACATCTTGTTCCTTGGTACACCCCATGTATTCACGGAGAGCTTGTCGACGATCGACAGTGAGATGCCAGGTGGTAGGGGTGAGATGAAGACCAAGATAGGTGACAGCAGGTAATGATAGTTGAGCTTTGGATGGGGATACCCGGTAGCCTTTAAGCAAGGTGTTAGTTTGATCCCTGGAATGCTGTAGAGAAGGGCTGCATAGCAGAAGGTCGTCGACATATCGAAGAAGAGAACTAGGCTGCAGGGGGCAACCAAGAAGGTCCTTAGTTAGCACTTGACCAAAAAGGTGAGGGCTGTCTCTGAACCCCTGGGGCAGGACGGTCCATGTGAGTTGTTGGGCGGTGGTGGTGTCAGGGTCCCAAGTGAATGTGAAGAGGTTGTAACTAGCTGGATCTACAGGTATAGTAAAAAAAAAGCGTCTTTAAGGTCTAAGACCGAGAAATGAGAGATAGAAGGGGGAATGTGGGACAGCAGAGTGTAGGGGTTGGGTACCACTGGGTGTATAGGAACAACAGCCTAATTGATGAGCCTGAGGTCCTGGACTAGGTGGTAAGAACCATCTGGCTTCTTGACCAGCAGAATGGGAGTGTTGTAGGGAGAGTTAGTGGGGATGAGGAGGCCTTTGTGTAGAAGATGTTCTATGAAGGGTTTAAGTCCCCTGTGATGAGAGGGTGAAATAGGGACCTGTGGCTGTGACGGGAATAATGAAGGGCTTTTAATTGGATAAGAGCAGGTGTGTGGTGAGTAGCTACTGTTGGGATGGAGGTGTCCCATACCTGGGGATTAACCAAGTTGGGCAGCAGGGGAAGAGAAGGAGAGTGTTCTCGACCAGTAGAGGAGACAGGAGAAAGAGAGAGCAGTAGGAGAGACACCAGCTCAGAGGAGAAATGAAAGGTGGTACGTAGCTTAGTCAGCAAGTTTCATCCCAGTAGAGGAGTAGGACAGGTAGGCATGATGAGGAAAGAGTGAATTATAGGTAAGCTGTCGAGGATGCAAGTGAGGGGCCCAGTACTACAAGGTAGGGACAATCAGCCATCAACTCCCATAACGGAGTCTTGGGAGGGATAGGTGGGACCAGAAAAGAAGGCAGGACAGAGTAGGTAGCCCCTGTATCAACCAAAAAGTACACTGCCTTACCCATTACCTGGATGGTTACCCTGGGCTCAGCGAGGGTGATCGGGGTTGCCGAGTCGAGGCTCCGTCACTCTTTAGCAGCCAGACCCAAAACCACCATCAGCTCCAGGGGTGGAAGGGCTGGCTCCCTGGCTCTGGGATCAGAGGGACAGTCGCTTCTCCAATGTCCCTTCTGATCACATGCCGGGCATGGTTTAGTAGGTGGCCGCGGTTGAGGGCAGCGCTTAGCCCAGTGGCCCTCTTTGCCACACTTAACGCACTTGTCCAGATGTGTGCTTCCAGGTCCCGTAGATCCCCCAGGTTGGTTGCTCGGCATACTGATCCCAGCTGGCCACAGAGCTGCCACCAAGGCCTTGGCTTGCAAGTGTGCCCTTTGGCAGACACGGGCCTCCCGTTGGGCCTCCGCCTGCTTGTCCTGGGAATTAAAGATTTTAAAGGCCATATCTACCAGGTCACCAACAGGGGTCTGAGGGCCTTTGTCTGCCTTTTTCAGCTTTCTCTGGATGTTGGAAGAAGACTGCGTAATGAAATGAGTGGCCAAAACCACCGTGCCTGCTGGGTCAGTAGGATCTAAGAGGGTATACTGGGTTAGAGCATCAGTGAGATGGCTCAAAAATGCAGCTGGATTTTCATCTGGCCTCTGAGTTATTTCTTTAAGTTTGCTATCATTAATGGCATGGTGTGCCGCGGCCTGGAGGCCTGCCAGTATGCATTGTAGCATCCGGTCCCGGCATTTTCGGCCATCTCTACCAGGACCAGTGTCAGGCTGATAGTCCCATCCTGGTTTGGAGCGGGGGACTGCTTCTGCCCTGACTGGCATGGTGCCATCAGTCAAGTGAACTTGGTCTGCGTGACCCTGGGCCACAGCCCAGACACGTTCCTTTTCATCAGTAGTCAGCGTAGAGGAAAGTATAACAAAGATGTCATGCCAAGTTAAATCATATGCCTCTGTCAGATAATGAAACTCTTTGGTTTAGGCAGTGGGGTCGTTAGAAAAGGAACCTAAACGTTTCTTAATCTGAGAGAGATCAGAAAGGGAGAAAGGAACATGCACACGTATGACTCCTTCTGTTCCTGCCACCTCACACAATGGGCAAAGAAGAGATTGATCAGAGGATGAATCAGAAGGTCCGGCATGTGAGCGGGTGTGACAGCTGACAAGGAAGACATAGCAGGGGAGGAACCTGACAATCCCATTGATGACTAAGGCAGCGAGGTAGGAGAGGAGGTTCCAGAAAGCAGAGAATATGGTGGCAGGCCCAAACGGGAGAGCCACAGAGGGACTCAGTGGGTCAGAGAAGACAGAGGACCCAGGAACAGAGTCATCAGAGGAGCTGGGAGGTGAAGCAGAAGTAGGGGACGACGGAGGGAGAAAGGAACACGGACACAAACAATCCCTTCGGCACCTGCAACCTCCCGCAATGGACAACAAAGGAAGGGTCTGGCCTGCAGACCCATCATGGGAGCCAGTATGCATGCTGACAGGGGAGGACAAGGACGGAGTTGGTGCCGATGGTGTATGGTGGGACAAAGAAGGGTCTGGAGGGTTGGAGAAGGCAGAAGGGGCCTGAAAGAGATCAACGGAAGGATTCGAGGATAAAAGAGGAGGAGGAGAGGAAGGGGTGGACGACGAAGAGGTAGACGATGGAGGAGTAGACGGAGGAGCCTATGCCAAGAAATTTAGAGAATTTGGGATATGGTGCAGGTTTGGCACAGGGAGGGACGGGAGGCTCATGCCTAGACAGAGGGGATTTCCAACCGCTTTTTATCCTGATGACAAAAGTTGTAAAATCAAAGGTCTCGTTTTCTGGTCACTGTGAGTTATTGCCTAATTTGTACATTGGCCAGGACAATAAAATGAGGTGCTTAAAATGAGGCGCTTAATGGCCAGGAAACACCCCTGGGATGTCCGCGAGGAATTTTGGAAATTTGGGGCCCCCCATACCAGTCAGGTCACAGGACGGACTGACCCTGGGAAGGGAACACAGGCTGGGGGGACGTCTCCTACCCCAAGATGTGTGCCACGTGGTGCCCCTGGGGCAAGGGTCGGAGATTTTCTAAGCGTCCCCAGAAAATACTCGCAACTGGCTGGAGGATGCCTCTGACATGGATCCACGATTGCCGGAGAGACCCTGGGTCTCAGAAACTGGGCAGAGGCTCCTGAAGTGACCTGACGGGCAAAGGGGGTGACTCACCATAGCCGAAAAGATGAAGGCGAGGCCAGGCGGGATCAGTCGGAGGTCCAGGTCCCAGCGGTGGTTGCCGCGGAGAGGGGGGCGCAGCCATTCCTGGCCGCCAAACACTCCTCTCCCGGGATACGCACCAAATGTAAAGTTTGTAATAAAAGGAAGAGGCCGAATATGCTAACCTAACATAGCTTTTATTTGGTAGAGCGCTCCCTGGCAAGGTTCAAGGGTCCCAGGGAAAGGGGCCCGAGAAGTCGCATCACTCAGACCGGGGAGGAGGGTTATATAGGGGCCATCCTGATGCTGAGTAGATCCTGAGAGACAGCTGGGCCGGATCTTCGCTTCAAAACAGGAAGCGGCCCCAGAGCGGTTCCTCTGCCACAGAGCGGCCCTAGCGGATGGTTCTTCCAACAGGAAGCGGCCTGTCAAAACTACGTGGCCGAGTTCAGGATGTGGGAATGGGGGGGTTGTGCAAGCCCCTAGGGGGATTCCGCTCGGCAGCCTTACATTCACCTTTTTAGAAAATCATTCGTTTCTTTCTGATTTCTTATGTTTCATAATTTTCTGTGACATAGTCTAATAATTACTTGACTTTTCTCTTCACTTATTATTTTTCCCCATTCATATTTTCACTTTTAATTTTGAGTATTTATTGTTTACTGTTTCTTTGTCTGTTTAGGCTAGCTAGTTGGTTTCCCAAATAAATAACTTGTGATTTACTTATCAATTATAGCTTGTTTTCTGTTTTCTAATTTATTAATTAGTACTATTAGATTCAATCCCTTTATTTGGTTTTCTTGGGTGTATTTTGTTAACTTTTTTAGCTTCTTGGGTTAGGAAATCTTAAATTTTTAATATATCTATTTTATTTATTTTTGTCTAATACCATGATTACTTAAACTATAAGTATTCCTCTTAATACCAACTTAACCGATGGGGGGTACAATTTGATTTCTAAATATTCTGAAATCATATTTAAATTTCATCTTTCATAGAGTTCTTAAGAATGAAATCAAAGATCACCATATTGCCCAAGTAGAAACCTCTATTTAAACTGTATTATATTTAAATGTCACTCTATGGAACACAACTTGGGCCCCATGTGAATGGTGCCCACAGAACTGCAAAACATGATGGCCTTGAGTTGGTTTTTTTTAAGGTTCTTGGATGGAAAAGTTCTAGTTTTCACTGTTCATTAGTTTAACTGCACTGTGGTCAGAATATTAGTCTTTAGTATTTCTAATTTTTAATATATTAAGGATTTCTTTAGGCTTAATATGATGATTAATTTTTATAAAACTTTGTCTTTACCATTCTTCTGAGTGAAGTATCACAAGAATGGAAAAACAAACACCACATGTACTCACCATTACATTGGAACTAATCCATGAACACTTATGTGCATATACGAAAATAACATTCATCAGAAATCAAGCAGGTGGGAGGGGAGCAAAGGGGATGGGTAAATTCACACCTAACGGGTACAAGGCACATTATCTGGGGAATGGGCACATTTAGAACTTTGACTCAAACAGTACAAAAGCAATTTATGTAACCAAAACGTTTGTACCCCTGTAATATTCTGAAAATTATTTTTTTAAAAAGCTCATCTTTATGGTACAGAGTCCAAGAGTAACTATTAGGATATCTATATTAATTATATTATTCTTATTTTTATAGCATTATTTATTTTTTCATCTACTTGATCTGTCATGGGCTGAAAGATATGACTTAAAAATCTCTTACTAATATTGTATTGCCAACCATTAATACAATACAGTATGTTGTTTGGTACACAAAATTTTGTGATAGTTATATATTTATTATGGATTTTACCCTGCATTATTGAACTGAAAATTGCAGTTGTTTCCCTAACATTATTCAATCCCTTCCCAATTTTATAGAAGCTACATGATCTAAGTTGAATTGAGTCACCATCCAGCTCCACAGAAGATGCCTGATTAATCTAAATCAGTGGTTCTCAAAATTTGTGGCCTCAGGTCCCCTTTACACTCTTAAAAATTATCAAAAACTCCAAAAATCTTTTTTATGTGGGTCATATCCATCAATGTTTACTATATTAGAAATTAAAATGGAAAATTTTGAAATATGTATTTATTAACTCATTTTAAAATAACAATGTAACAAACTTGTTAAATATTAACACAACTAGCATCTTTTTACTTTTTAAAAAAACTGTATTTACCAAACTAAAACAAATGTATTGAGAAGAGAGACATTGTTTTACATTTTTTCAAATCTCTTTAATATCTGGCTTAACAGAAGATAGATTCTAATATCCACTTTTGCATTCAATCTGTTGTGATATGTTGTTTGATTAAATTATATAGAGAAAATCTAGCCACACACAGATACGTGGTTGAAAAAGGGAAGAGTATTTGTATGGTTTCAGATAATTGTAGATGTTGTTTTTTTGATACTATACTACATCAACAACTGGTATGTTAAATGTTAGTCGGAATATAGAATCTGAAGCCATATCAACAAACATTTTATACTCTTTAAACATTTTGTTATATTAAAATGTATTGGCCTATTTTGTAGTTTGAATGGATCTTTTAACCAAACATGATTTTGTAGGAGCACACATTGCTTATCTGGAAAATATTTGTTCTCTAAATTATGCAAATATTCTAAAAGCTGACACATTTCATCATACAATATCCAAAAACATCACATTTGGTAATATCACCATCAGTATAACCAGAAAAGTCTTTTAACATCGGGAAGCAGTTGAACTCATGGTAGCAGACAGACATTTTCCAAATTTTGAATTTTTGCCCGAAAGCTTGAATGAATTTCATCTTCGGCAAAAAAATACTGTCAGTGGTTTCCCCGAAGTGACAGATTCACCTCATTTGTTTTCAAGAAAATGTCTGTCAAATACCTAAGTCCGAATAACAATCATTTGTCTGTCAGTGGTTCTTTGAAATAAAATGATTTTACGTGAAAAGAGCTTCTAGTTCAGTCCCATCTCAGACAATTTCAAAGTGCTTTCTTCCAGGTGACCATCATACTTCCAAGTACCACACTGGTGCTTTGGGCTTACTTCTCATTTCCTCAACAAAATACTAAAAGACATGTATGTATTCAAGGGTCAAGATTGAATAAAATTAATGGTTTTTATTGCTTTATCAACAATATGCCTGGCTTTTTTTTTCTTTTTGGCTGCAAGTGATTGACAGTGAAGAATGCAATGATCAGTGGAGCAGTTGGTGTCATTCCTTGAATCCTGCTGAAGTACCAGCAGTTTGACCCCATCCATCAGCTTTTGTATCACTGTGGCAAATGTTAACATAGCAAAAGGGAAAATAACCTCTTACAATTATTGTGAAAATACCTTTGAGTTTGCAGACCTCTTGAAAGAACCTTGGGGCCCCCTGGAGATTTGTGGTTCACTCTTTGAAAATTCTGGTCTAAATCAATCAGGTGACAATCCTATTTACCTTTCCACTACAATTCGTTTAGGAATTTGGGGGGATGGGGTAGGGAGGAGAGTGATGACACTGAATGAGGAATCCTACTTCCACAGTGCTATGGGCAGCCCTCCTGTGACCACGAAGAAAGCAAGTCTGAGAATAAGTCACATAAAGTAGGGTGCAGGGCAGGGAACTTCATAGAAAAATACGGCCAGAGATCCCTTAGTACCCAATGAAAACTGAACTTTTTCATTACTTGAGCTAAATAGTCTCTTCATTTCTAAGCCTGTTTGACTTTGTCTCTGTTCTAGGCATCGTAGATACAACTATGAACACAACAAACAAAAATCTTTGTTCTTATGGAAACTAATCTGAGAATCTTTCTCTTGCTACAAGAAATTTACCTCATTTACCCTCTTTTTTCCCTAACCGATATGCTTTGTGTTTATTTCTGACATTTTATTTATATTTTCTGATTTTAGTACTTGCTTTTTTCAATTTTTTACACAGTTGTCTGTGCCCTCTTTTGTTTAAGAAATGTTTCAATGATACACTTAAACTATATTTTCTGAAGTATCCACTTTAGAACATATTATCTGACTTTGCCAAAAAAGTAAACTAATATTTCCTTCTACCTCACAATTTTTCTCCCAATCTCTCATTATTTTGCTTTTTAGATTATTTTTACATTGTCTCCCTTTCTAACACTTGGATTTTGCCCTGTAACCACAACTCCTATCATTGTTGAGCCCCAATCATAATATAAACATATTAATATTCACCACCAGTCTTCTAATACTATGTTCTCTCCTTCCGAGATCTTTATCGTAATTCACTTCTTGAGTGCCTGATTTTCATTAGGTATTGTTCACAGGTTTGTGTTATTATTTACTTTTGCATATTTGACAATATCTACCTGTAACCTTTATCAAGGCTGGAATAAAAATCATAGTCACACTTTTTCCTCTTAGATACATGATGTTGCTCCATGATACTCTGTCATTGCAACCTCTATGTCTGATATAGTCTAAATGTGTCAACTTTTTTCTTTTGCCCTAAGAATTTTTTGTAAATTCTTGAAAGTCAGGCACTTCTCTAGAACATAGCTTGATCCTACTCCACCATCTTTTCCCTGGTATATACTGGGCTCTTTCATCTGCAGATTCCTTTATTTCAAGATGAGTTTTTCCATTCTGTCTTTGAACGTCATTTGTCTGATTCCTTCATTTTCTTCAGGAATAACAACTTTAAGTTATTTGGTAACAATAGGAATTTTTCCTGTTGTCTGGGAATTCCAGCTTAGAGCCCTGAGCTGAGAACAAAAGATGCTATACACCCCACATCCTGAGTTCTAATATCCAGCAGCCATCAGTACAAGACATCTCCTTGTGGAACTCTTGGAGAGGCCTTTAGCAGGATCAGCTCTGCTACAACCACCTAGTCAATGTAGGAACCAAACTATAAAGAGAAGACATTACATTTAAGGGAGTCTAGTTTCCTAGAAGAAAAGCTATTTCCTTCCCTTTTTCTCCCCTTGGGTAAAGGAAGAGAGACACTTTGCCAGATTTTAAATCATCTTGGGTGGTGAATCCTTCTAGAACATCCAAGAGGGTGCTCATTTCTAATAAGATATTGTAATCCAAGTCCTTGACCTCTCATGCAAGTAGAGCTTACACATTCATGGTATGTATATGAAACTCTTGATTCTATTTTTTTTCCCAGTTGTTTTCATTACATTCTAGGCCAGCAGTCCTCACTCTTTTGGCACCAGGGACCAGTTTCATGAAAGACAATTTTCCACAGACCTATGGCAGGAGGGACGGGGGATGGTTTTGGGATGTTCAAGCATATTACATTTATTGTGCAGTCAAATCTCTCTGCTAATGATAATCTGTATTTGCAGCAGCTCCCCAGCACTAGCATCACCGCCTCAGCTCCACCTCAGATCATCAGGCATTAGATTCTCATAAGGAGCTCACAACCTAGATCCCTCGCATGTGCAGTTTACAGTAGGGTTCATGTTCCTATGAAAATCTAATGCTACCACTGATCCAATGGGAGGCAGAGCTTATGCAATGATGTGAGCAATGGGGAGAGGGTGTAAATACAGATGAAGCTTAGCTTGCTCACCGCTCAACCTCCTGCTGTGCATCCCGGTTCCTAATAGGCCCAGGGGTTAGGGACCATAACTGTAGGGTATTTGTTTTTATTTTGTCTATCCAGCATCCAAACTTCCTTCCTAACTAGAAAGACCCTCCTTTGTGTGAGACTTCATAGAAAGCAAGTTTCCACACACCCACTATGGCATCTATGGGGAATCAGATGGTTCTTCTCCCAACCCCTGAAACCAGAGCACAGGCATGTGGGCCAGGCTCAGCCACTGGCTCTCTGCCCTGGACTTTGAATCTGGAGCAAATAATGCAAAGAAAAGGGAAGCGCTAGAATCATGTGGTGGCATCAGCCATCAGCATGGAGTCCAGTGCTAGTCCCAAGCAGGGCTGACTTTTTTTAAATTAAAAAACACTAGAGTCAATTTCTATTACTTGCAATCAAGACCCTGACTGCTCTACACACACTTAGGAAAAGCCCACTTTTTTTTTGTTGTTTTAAATATATGGTTATCAGATTAACTAAATAGTATATGTATTAAATTAAGATAAAAACACAGCAATGAAACAATAAAATACCTCATGTATCTTACTCTTTTTCTCACACACACCTCTTTTCTTTAGATTGCAAAAAGAGAATAAACATTTTTTATGACTAACATGCTAGAAAGCCAAAATAGTATAAATCCTTCTTCTGAACAATTTAAATTAGGTGACATGTAAATGAAGTTATATGTTCCCAAATTATATTTTCCTAGCTTTTTTATTACTATTAATTTTTTGGCTCAGCACATGAGTGAGTTGGTTCCAGAACTCACATAGAGAAGCCAGGTGAAAATGGCCACCAATTACATGCTCTTCATACTGCTAAGACTCATTCTGTCACATCCCTTCACGTACCACTCTCCCCACCCCATCATAAGTCAGTGAAATCCGCTGCTATTTTATGTCTTTTTCAAGGGAAAAAATCTTTACCAGCTCCTCATGTTCTCACTTTGAAAAGTTCTGCCCCATTATTGTGGGGATATTAAATGCCAAGCTCTTGTTTGAAAATACAGGCTGCTTTCAATAGGTAACCAAACTGCAATTGATTCTCTGCCTTCAATGAGATTTAGACACTTTTGCTTTCAATAAATTTTGTTAGGACACCTGCTTTTCTAAAACATTTTCTGACATTTTTTAAAACGAGCCCATTATCATTTTATAAAACCATCTTGAATCCTGTTACCTTGACAGCAAGATAACATATTATGTACTACATGAAGACCAAGAACTAAAGACAGCGGAGTTGAATCTTGCCCTTCTCATTATTTAAGAGTTCATATATGGAAGATTGGTGGCATAATGATAAATGTTTACCAGCAGCTTCAAGAAGTATTAAAACGATTACCTCATTGACATTTTTCAGAGGTGTCAAAGTATTTTATATAGCAATACCTATAGAATGCTTATATGTGTTAGGCAGTGCTATAAATCTATAAAATCAAAACCTAAATTTTCCTAATCCTCTGAGTGACGTCTTTTATATCCCCATTTTACAGATGAGGAAAGTGAAGTATTGAAAGTTTAACTTCTCAAGGTTACAGGGCAAGTAAATGTCAGAACCTGCTTTCAATTCCCAGTAGTTTTGCCTTTCTGTCTGTTACTGAGTTATTTGTTGTTTGCATATGGTTAGAGATTATCTGTAACTGCATTTGAAATTTAAATCACATTTAATGTTTGGTGGCAAAAAGTCAAAAATACTGCTTCCACATCACAAAAAGAATTGTCACACCTGAGACAAGGCAAACACCCCCACCTGCATTATTCAGTCCTCGATACTTTGGTCTTTCTTATCCCATTACATGTTAAAGAAATCCAAATAGGAGAAGGAAAATAGCTAACATTTCTGGGAAGAAACATGTCCTTAAGATCCTTTTTACACGCTGTCTCATTTTAATACTCCTAACGGAATCAGCAATTTTATCTCTGCTTAAAGATTAGGACCTGAGACTCCTAAAACCATTCATAGGCAGAGCCTGGAATCAAATGTAGCCTGGCCCTTTCTGCCATACATTGCCAGAGTTCTTATCAAATTTGTTTCCACTAAAAACTCAAAGGTGTAAACGGAAGTGAGAATTCTCACATCACCCATATAATAACTTCCCTTTAAGTAAAAAATACCAATTCCCCTACCCTTTGGTTCAGATACTACATTTTCAGTCTGTTGATATCTCACTTAAACCAGGCAACAGACTCACACTCTGGAATCTATTCAATTTCAAAGCTGGTATTGTTTTTTGTTTGTTTCCAAAATATCTTTATTTTTAATATCATTAATATTAATTCTTCACAATAGAGTCCCCAAAGTTGAATTTTGGGTTTAAGGAAACATTATTGTGGTCCTTAAAACACATTGTAAATTTATTTACCAAAAACAACTCTATCAAATTACATTGCCACCACAAATTTATAAATGTATTATATAACCTCAAAACTTTTATTATATCTTTAAAAAATCAGACATTTTACAATTTAAAAAATATTGCACTAATCTAACAGAAAATAAAGGCATCCTATTATCATTCATTTTTGTTCATCAATATCCATTTCGAACACCTTCAAACTATTTAGGTTATTAAGTATGAAATGTCCACTTTCCTTAAGTACTAAGTTTGACAGTTGATATCTCTGACATTTCACTTTGACACTTCTTGTTTTAGTTTTATTGTGAAGGTACATTCTCAGTCTTTCAAACGCATGACTTGCCTTGTGATTATCTTTCAAATTTTTTTTAGAGCAATTTTTGTGAAACCATGGATAAGTCAAAAATTGATGTTATTTTCGAATATGAGTTCCATCATGGAACCAAAACAGTGCAGACAGCTCAAAATATCAGTGAAGCGTTTGGGAAGGATGTAGCTAATGAACATATGGTATGTTGATAGTTTGAGAAGTTCCATTCTAGTGATTTTAATTCTGAAAATGAGCCACGTGGGCGACCTGAGACAAAGGTGGATAACGATGAGCTGAAAGCTGTAGTGGAAGCAAATCCATCTCAATCCACACCTGAATAGCAGCAAGGTTTGATGTTACTATTCCAACAATATTGGACCATTTGAAACAAATGGGAAAGGTAAAGAAGCTGGATAGATGGGTTCCGCATAAAGTAAACGAGTGTCAGAAGAGAAATCATTTCAAAGCTTGCCTTTCTTTGTTGTCACGACATAAAGTCGAACCATTTCTACACTGTATTATTATGTGTGATGAAAAATGGATTCTTTTTGACAATCACAAGCATTCTGCACTATGGTTGGATACAGAGGAAATGCTGAAACACTGTCCAAAACCAAATATTCATCCAAAAATAGCTAACAGTGTCTGTTAGGTGGTCCAGAGCTAGTATTGTCCACGACAGCTTCATGAAACCTGATCAGTCGATTACAGGGAATGTGTACTGCAACCAATTGGACAAAATGATGAGGATGCTTGTGATTAAACAGCCAAGATTGGTCAATAGAGACAGGCTAATCCTCTTGCAAGACAACGCTCGACCACGTATCGCCAAACAAGGCTGCTCAAACTATAGAAGCTGCACTTGGAAACTCTCTGTCATCCACTATATTCACCAGATTTGCACCAACTGACTACCACTTCTTCCAGGCTTTGGACCACTTCTTGCAAGGAAAAATATTCAATTCTCAACAAACTGTAGAAAACGCCTTTTGCAATTTCATCACCACTCGCTCTCCAGGCTTCTTCACTGCTGGCATAAACAAGCTACAGTTAAGTTGGCAAAACTGTGTGGATAGTTTAGGTGCATACTTCGATTAATTGTACTTCTTGTTGGAGATATAATAAACTACGCTTTGATTTGAAATCAGACATTTCAAATTTAATGGCCTATAGAAAGGAGATATTACAACTTTATAGAAAGATAACAAAATAATAGTTTCTTAATAAGCTAGCAGTTTCTAACAAAACTCCTCCCAAATTCCTACTAAAATATGTATGATACAAAGAAAAAAGGCGAAATTGATTTCAAATTTTCTGGGCACAACTGGCAGCCACACCTACACTCATAATCCTTGATCATCGCCTTATTGCCAGTGCTGCTGTTTATTAGTTGTGGACCTCAAGCAAGTTACTAGCCTCTCTGTGCCTTAGCTGTCACATCTGTACAAAGGGAAGAGAGCAGACCTATTTCAGAGGTCATCGTGAGAACTAAGTTTGCACATTCAGAGTTCTTAGAAGAGCAGCTGACAAAGAATAAGCTCTAAATACACATTAGCTCGGGTTAGCTGGCATTTTCCTTGCCATTGCTGCTCATGCAGCGTTTCTGAAAGTATACAGTGTGTATCACTGCAGATACACAAGATTAAGAGTGATATCCAAAGTCACTTTAGGAGGTACACATAGGTGTCATTAAACGGCATGAATCACATGTAATGAGAAAATTGTACCTACCTTTTTCAATTCTCACTTAATCCTCTGATTACAGCAAGATTAACATTTTAGTGTGGTGCCAAGAATGTCTATCATCTCTTCAACGATTGAAAATCTCCTTTATTACCTAAGAGAGCAGGTTTCAGACTAGCAGGGAATGGTACTCAGCTTGAATTTAATAACAAATTAATTTGAAGCATATTTGCTTTCTTAAATATCTTACATTTCTGTCACATTTTACTAATTTTTCATTTACAACAATCTAAAGCCTCTTTTATAAAATAAACTTAACTAAAAATAAGATGAATCTATTTAAAGAAAATATTAAATAACAGGCAATAAGCAGATGTGGCAAAAATCAAGACGTGTATATAAAAGAGTTATTAATAGTTTGGGAAAGACTCTAACACTGTACTAATACTTGTAAGCAAACACTGACAAACTTTTTCTGTAAAGGGCTGGACAGCTAATATATTTTAGGCTTTGCAGAACATTCAGTCTCTGTTCCAATGACTCAACTCTGCCATAGATGATATGCAAATGAATAAATAAAGCTATGTTCCAACAGAGTTTTTATTTATGAAAATGGGTGGTGGCTGGAGTAGGCCCACGGGCCACATTTTTCCAACACTGCTCTAAACTATGAAAAATATAAGGATCCTCAAATGTATATTTCATTATATATCAAAGTATTATTTCTAACTAAGATCTCATTTCCGAAACAGAAAAATAATAAAACAGTTCTTTTGAGATTGAAAGATTTAAAAATCTTTTTAAAGTATATTAATATTTTAAAAGAGTGTGGCAAGGATTTCAGATAAAAAACAGCTTCAGAATTTTAAGAAGAGAGCAGATGGATAAACAGCACCTAAACATCCTTTCCTAATTCATTTAAAAAGTACAACACTTACCATGTGCCAGGCACTGTTCTGGTACTTTACCTGTCTCAACTTACTTGTTCCTCATAAAAATCCTTTGAGGTTGATAGCAGGGCATTTCTAACTACAGATGAAAAAAAACAAGGCATATAAAACACCTCATAGAAGGCAAAGGTAGGATAGTATTTGGATGCAGACAGCAGGCTCCAAGTCCATGTCCTTCCCCAGCCGGTGA
The DNA here is from genome assembly GCA_963574885.1 of Lepilemur ruficaudatus. Classification (NCBI taxonomy): domain Eukaryota; kingdom Metazoa; phylum Chordata; class Mammalia; order Primates; family Lepilemuridae; genus Lepilemur; species Lepilemur ruficaudatus. The sequence continues at coordinate 15,117 of CAUYRT010033928.1, forward strand.
TGCTGCCCTCGGTGTAGGACACAGAGGTTGGTTGTGTTTTCCTGTGTTTAGCTCAGCTTAAAATTTGCTTAGTATGGCAGGAATTTTCTTGCTGGTGCAACTGAGAGAAGCCTAAGGGTTTGAACAAGAAAGAATATTCCTTGAGCAGAAACGAGAGCAATTGAGAGCAATTTCAGATAACAAGTTATGAAAACTCTGTGGGCCTGAAGTAACTAGTTTCAGGGTAAGTTCTGACATCCACAGCCTCGAACAGGTAGAGCCAAGGAGAAACTGTCAAGCTGTTTTCAGTGGTTGTACAAAGACAGAAGCATGGTAAAAGCTTCTTTTTAAGCACTTATTGGGCTGGAGGGACATTTTATTGCAGTTAAATTAAATATTGATTTAAAAACTTAAAATAATACTTCTCTCCCACATTCTAATGGTTATTTTTTAATCTAAAATTGCTCTTGGCCAGGCGTGGTGGCTCACATCTGTAATCCTAGCACTCTGGGAGGCCAAAGCGGGAGGATCGCTCAAGGTCAGGAGTTTGAAACCAGCCTGAGCAGGAGCGAGACCCCGTCTCTACTAAAAATAGAAAGAAATTAATTGGCCAACTAAAAATATATAGAAAAAATTAGCCGGGCATGGTGGTGCATGCCTGTAGTCCCAGCTACTCAGGAGGGTAAGGCAGAAGGATCGCTTGAGCCAGGAGTTTGAGGTTGCTGTGAGCTAGGCTGACGCCACGGCATTCTAGCCTGGGCAACACAGTGAGACTCTGTCTCAAAAATAAATAAATAGATAGATAAAAAATAAAATTGCTCTTAATGTTATATGTCGACATGGGTGGTAAACCATCTTCATAAATTTTGTTATTTTTACAGTTATGTTTTTATAGAAACACAACTTAAGAGTGTGTGAAATACATTTCTGACGGCTTCTGTACATGTCCCATTGGGACATAAGCCTGAGGGACAACAATACTTAGTAGTGATTATGGAAATAAAGAATGAAAGAATTACAACCTAAAACAATCAGCACAAAGAGAGGCATGTCTTACATATCTCCCTCACTCCAGCCATAGCAAATATTCCATGAGACAATAATAAATATAAAAGCAGCCTCCAAAGCCATTCTGAAAAATTATTCTGAAAAAATAAATATTTTCATTTGGAAATAAATTTAAAACTTAGATATTTTTGAAACCTAGACTAAAGAAATGGTATCATTAAGCAACAAATTTTGGTTTAATGAAGGTTTTTTGTAGATTTGTCTCAGTTTGATTTCTGCAATCAAGTGATTAATGAAGAAAATAGAGGAAAATTGGGGATATTAATGCATGACTTATAGATCACTGCCCAGTTGTGCCAGAAGCAGCTGTCAGAAGTATCTGGATGTGTTCTAAGAGCACCAAGAAGGACATTAGCAGCCTGGGTATACATACAACATCCTTCACGCTCTGCTTTCCGATGTCCCTTTTTAAGTATTACTCTTCTTCTCCCTCCAGTGTTCTCTCTCCCTCTTCTCCACACTCTCGGAATCTCTGTCTTTCCACAGGAATGAATGCACTTGCCTCTCCTGGGACATCTACAGGAGAGCAAAGGGAAAAGACATAAGAAATTTCTACCCCATTGCCATAGCTTTTCCTCCTTCCCACCTATTTGCAAAATTGACCCTGTTAGTGGAGCTGCTTCCTGTGGTCCTCTTAACAAACAGGACCTTAGAAAACAATGAACAAGTACTAATGAGCATTAAAGATTAAAATAGCTTTTAAAATTGACATTTTTTTAACAATCATTTTTTTTCCAAAAATCATATAAGAAGGTTTTCGGAGATATATTCAAATTAATATTGTTAAAATAAGGAGGTGGACCTTTAGGGCAATAGATAAATATAAGTAAGAAAAAAGAGGTAATGCTGCACTGAGCTCACAAACTCATGAAACATAGCCCTGAAATTCTATTTTTTTTTACAGACAGGCCACAAATTCAGTTTTATAGGGGTCGAATCAAAGAGAAAAGCACAATTTGTTACAATTATTCACGGTAAGCATAAAAGGAAATTATAACAGCTTCTCAGAAGGAGCCCAAGTATTCCTGGAGACCAGGATAGAAGACAATGTCCTTAATAACATTGTTACAGGAAGCACAGTCAAAAGTTTCCCAGTACATATCTCATACTATCCCCTAAATCAAAATTCTTAACAAGCTCTTCTACAAAGAAGTTCATAAGTAGATATCAAACAAAAATAGGAGGATTCAAATGAAGAAATGGGCCCCAAAAGGTAGAAATTACATAGGAGCTACTGACTAGAAACATTCCAATTATCTTTATAATAATCTGTCTTATACCATCAACAATTAGGTTTACCTAGCCTCAGAGGACTCATGTGCTAGCCATGTCTCTGGTTTGGATCAGAAATGGGTCCTATTGTCCTGCAGATTTCCAAAGCATGTCTTCTGCACAGAGAAGCGGATGGACCCTTTGGTCTTCTTTGAGGCTGAGGCCCCAGATACCTATGTGCTCTTCTGTTCAGTGAGCCAGGCTGATCACCTACAAGCCACACATAAAAGAGGTAAATACAAAAAGTGCATTTGTTTTCTGAATTGATTTCTCCTAACATATCAATATTTTGTTCCTTAATACAGCAATCCCCAACTCTCGAGCCACAGACTGGTACCAATCTGTGGCCTCTTAGGAACTGGGTTGCACGGCAAGAGGTAAACAGCAGGTGAGTGAACGAAGCTTCATCTGTATTTGCAGCCGCTCCTCACCACTCACTTCACCACATAAGCTCCGCCTCCTGGCAGATCAAGGGCTGCATGAGATTCTCGTAGGAGCACCAACCCTACTGTAAACTGCACATGTGAGGGACCTAGGCTGTGCACTCTTCATGAGAATCTAATGCCTGACGACCTGAGGTGGAGCTGAGGCAGTGATGCTAGCACTAGGGCGTGGTCACAAATATAGATTATCATTAGCAGAGAGGTTTGACTAGGCAATAAGTGTAATGCACTTGAATCATCCCAAAGCCACCTCCCCTGCCCTAGTCTGTGGAAAAATTATCTTCCATGAAACTAGTAACTGGTGCCAAAAAGGTTGGGGATCACTGCCTTTAATTGATGTGAAAGCAGAGTATAGGCAAGGTTTAATCTGTATCATTCATTACAGCTTTAAATTAGTCTTTATAAATAACAGACACTACCCCACAGCACTACAAATGAATCACTGCCCTGAATAAGAACAGAGCCAATTAAACACAGCATCACAGTTTGCTCTGATACAAAACAAATCCCAAGTAAAAAGAGGATTCTAGTGTTGGAGCCAGAGTGAGGTAACTCAGGTTAAGGAGGCAGCCTCATTATAGCCTCCTGGAATTCTGCTATGCGTAAGGATAGTGACAAAAATTTCCTGTCAGCATGACACATCTTAACCGAGTGCTTAACCCAAGAGGATTGTAGATTAATATAATTTTATTTGGCTATTTATATGTTACTTGAAGGTAATTAATGCTTTCTCTCTCTCTCTTTCTCTCTCTCTCTCTCTCTCTCTCTCCCACACACACACATACACACATATACCTGTGCGCACACACACACACACACACACACACACACTCACACTGCAAGGTATCTTTTAGGGATGGATGGTAGTAGAGAGTATGAATATATTCTCCATGTCAAGGTTGCTCTGTCAAAACTTAGAACAAAGCCAGGTGATTTTAAGAGGTACTAAAGAAGTTGGTAAAAACTAATGAAAGAAAAAAAATGTGAGCAAGCAACATATAATCAATACATAATGAGATGATAAAATGCCAAATGTGTGGAGTGCCATAGTTTAAGCACTAAAACAAACACATTAAATGCATTTCATCAACTTTATCTCACATTCACTCTCCTATTCAATCTAAAGCATATTCACACAGGCCAGAATGCATAGTGATGAATTGAAAGAACCCAAAAGTGTGGAATTCTGTATAAAACTCCAGTTTCTAGGAATTGTTTTTCCAGGAATCTGTCTCTTTAAGAGAGCAAAGTTTTTCTCAGCTGCTTTGAGTGTCAAGTTAGTTTGATTGAACTTAGGTGACTCATTTTTTTTTACCTTCTCTAGAGTTTTGTTAATTAGTGCCGAGTGTTAGCAGACCATACAGATAAGCTGACAAGTGACCAAAAACATGTAGAGAACTGCTCAAAATTCCCTTGCCGCCCGTCAGAAATAATTGGTACCTTTCTTCAAGCTTTCCTAGGAGAATGACAAATCAAGAGAAAATGTCTTTAATTTCAAAGGGCTTTTATCAGCTCCGCATTATAAAACATGACAATTTATTTCTCCTTTTTTATTTTTAAAAAATATAACAACAACATTTCTGAAGAAATACTGATTCAAGTTAAGGAGTTTAATATCTGTCAAAGTATTAGTGCAAATCCCAGGGCATATAGAGAATCTGAAGACGCAAAGCTTCTAAATGTCTTGGGCTGGCTCCTTCACGGAAGTCACACTGCCTAAGCAAACGAACGCTTTCTGGCATGGAGATGCAGGTGCACTCCACACTGGTAAATGAGGCAAAGAGAATAATCTATCATCACGTAGAAGTCTATAGGCTGCTTTCCGACTGCAATCCAGATACACAAAGGGAAAAGCAAACTTTCTGCTCTTTGCAAAAGCCATCACATGAAGACATAACTACCTCTATTCGTTGTCCAAGATAAAGACAAAAGAAGTTTCCATAAAGCTCAAGCAAGACTGAGAAAAACACGGTGTGGGTTTGACAAAACCTGGAGAATCTGTATGTTGATAACAATGAAAACATAACTCTAGGATTCACATCAACTAAAAATTTATTCTTAACTCTTTAATTATTCTTACATCTCCAACCTAATATTACCATATGTGTTTGTCATTTTCTTATCATATATGACGTAAAGTAGGATCTTTGTGTTGTACAAATTTAGTCTGTGTGAAGTCTGGGTCCAAGATAGCTGTGACCCACATTTAAGTGAGAGCCTCCATATGCTTTAGTAGATTGCATACACTTCTTGGAGGCCATCAGAACTGTTTCACCATTTCACCCTTTCAACATGCACGCAAAGCACTACACAAATACGGTAAATTTTAATTTTAAAAATCACAGCGCTAGTACATAAAGTGGGCATGGAGCCTTGTTTCCAAATACCTATAATTTAATTCAAAATGTAGTTGTGGTTATCTGAGCATAATTATGTATCTTTTCTGTATAAGAAATCATTTACGCTATCTCAGTTTGGAAATTGAAAGTTAGCTACTGTCATGTAGAATGCTGTTATTGAATGAGGAAGTTTTGTTTTAAAGACATCCAAACTCTTTTCTTTACAAAACTAGGCTAGTCTTCCAAAGGTAATATGTCTGATTCTTCTTTAGAGTTTCACCAAATTTTCTCTGTGTTTTTTTTGTTTGTTTGTTTGTTTTTTGAGACAGAGTCTCACTCTGTTGCCCAGGCTAGAGCGCCGTGGCGTCAGCCTAGCTCACAGCAACCTCAAACTCCTGGGTTCAAGTAATCCTACTGCCTCAGCCTCCTGAGTAGCTGGGACTACATGTATGTGCCATCATGCCCGGCTAATTTTTTCTATATTTTTAGTTGGCCAATTAATTTGTTTCTATTTTTAGTAGAGACGGGGTCTCGCTCTTGCTCAGGCTGGTTTCCAACTCCTGACCTTGAGGGATCCACCCGCCTTGGCCTCCCAGAGTGCTAGGATTATAGGCGTAAGCCACCAAGCCTGACTATGTCTCTGTTTTTTCAAAAAGCTTATGTCCTACAGTCTGTTTATTGCATTCAGAAACTGCATTTTCCATCAGAAGAGTAAAATGATTCTTTTCTTCTTTTTCTTTCATAAATGGGGAGGGTAGGACTCCAAATAAGCAGCTTACACATGTAATTTTTATTATCATGTCTGATCCTGTCCACTTTTAGTGAAGTTTCATAAATTTTAGGTTTTCTTAGCTGATCTTCATATATACACAGGTAGTTTCTGAACATTTGTTACAATTCATCCTACTTTGCACATAAACAATCAATAAGGAGGACCTAGTAGATGTTTAGCTCTGTGTGTGGGCGGGATATAAACCTTGCTTTAAAGGAATCCAATTAATAAATACTCAAGTTTAAGAAACAGTTAATTCCAAGAATGATTACTCAAAGACTCATTGAGTCTTTGTTTTTGTTTTAATAACAAATTTTGTTTTAATAACAAATCTCTAAGGGTTTTGAAATCAGTGATTTAATTAGCATTTGTTGATTCCCTGCTATTTGCCAAATACTGTAATGAGCATGGGAGAAAGAAAGATGAGAAAGTTCCAATGTCTTCCCTCCAGAAGCTTAAGTTTAGTGATTAAACAAGTCCATAAGCAAATAATAATAATAGTTGATATATTTAAACTCTTACTTTGTCCCCAAAAGAATTTGGATCACTAAATTAGTTATTGTACAGTAAATGTAACATTAGAAGTATAAAGAAGCTCAGAAGAAGAAATAGCAATAATGATTCAGTGTATAGTCAGATGTACAAGAATTGATGATAAATAAAAGAGTGGAATTCCTGTACACAACCCATAGATTCAAATCTGGCAGAATGTCAAATCACAACTTTGAATACACTTACTTAACTGAATTCTATAAATGAGCAAATATCTATCAATAATTGGCAGATAAGCAGCTTACGCTACTTTGTCATTTCTATTCCCATCCGAAAAGTTGTTGATTTCATAGATGGCCACACAATTGTCTATTTGCAGCACTTCAAATGGAGGGAGTGGAGCCCAGAAAAAAATGATAAATTTGTTTGGTTATTCTTCTTGTTTCCTCATTTAATTGTTACAGATTTAAATCCTTTGAGAAATATTAGACTTCTAGGTAAATAGCTAAATAAAGCATTAGCCCTCTAAAGATTTGCTGAAATCGTTATACTGTAGTTTCAAAATATTAGCCCATAATTCAACCTATATGTAGGACTGGAAAAAAAGAATTATACTTTATGCTTCATCTATAGTTTCTAGAAAGTAGTTACAAGCTGTTCTTATAGGAATAATATATAATAGGAATTTGTAGTGAGTGGACGTGTGTTTTTTGTCTAGCTATAGTCAGATTCTCTTTGGAGAAAGAACCACTACTGTCCATGGTCCTGATAGCTCTTGGAGTGGGGATGTAACTTCAGAGTGGCCACAGTAATTGGGTCAGGAATGACCATGTAATCAAGTCAGGCCAATAAAGATCTCTTCTCTCAATGAGAAGACATTGACTGAAGCTACAAGGAAAGAGGTGCTAGCAGTAAAGATAATGTCTATGTCTAGAGAAGCTGGTGATCAGCTTTACATCTACATTGGAAGATACCACCTATGAATGAGGCTGACCTAGAAAAAAACAGAGTCAAAAGATAGAGCAAGGGGCCAGGGGCAATGATGAGATGTTGCTTGGTGGGTACAATGTGCATTGCTCCAACGATGGAGCAGAAAACCTCAAAGACTCCACCAAGACAGTCCAGGAATTGATAAACAAATTTAGCAAAGTTTCAGGTTACAAAATCAATGTATACAAATCGGTAGCATTCTTATACACCAATAACAGTCAAGCTGAGAGTCAAATCAAAGGTTCAATACCATTCACAATAGCTACAAAGAAAATAAAATACCTAGGAATACGCTTAACCAAGGAGATGAAAGATCTCTACAAAGAAAACTACAAAACACAGAGTAAAGACATCACAAATGACACAAACAAGTGGAAAAACATGTCATACTCATGGACTGGTAGAATCAACATTGTCAAAATGCCCACATTACCAAAGTTATTTACAAATTCAATGCAATTCCCATCAAAATACCAACATCATATTTCATAGATTTAGAAAAAACAATTCTACACTTCATTTGTAACTAGAAAAGAGCCTGCATAGCCAACATAATCTGGAGCAAAAAGAACAAATCTGAAGGCATCACATTACCAGACTTCAAATTATACTACAAGGCTATAATAACCAAAACAGCATAGTATTGGCACAAAAAAATAGAGATATAGACCAATGTATCAGAACAGAGAAACCTGATATAAAACCATCCACATACAGCCAATGAACTTTGACAAAGCAGAAAACAATATACACTGGAGAACAGAATCCCTATTCACTAAAAGGGGCTGGGAGAATTGGATAGCCACATGTAGAAGAATGAAACAGGATCCATGGTTCTCGCTACGCACAAAAATTAATTCAAGATTGATAAAATACTTAAATGTAAGGCATAAAGCCATAAGAATGCTAGAAGAAAATGTTGTAAAAACTCTTCTAGATATCAGCCTAGGCAAAAAATTTACAAAGGAGATCCCAATGGTAATCACAGCAACAACAAAAATAACTTGATGAAATTAAAAAGCTTCTGCACAGCTAAGGAAATAATCAACAGAGCAAATAGACAACCCACAGAATGGGAGAAAATATTTGCAAGCTATTCGTCCGATAAAGGGCTCATAATCAGAATCTACAAAGAACTCAAGCAAATCAGCAAGAGAAAAACAAACAATCCCATTAAAAAATGGGCAAAAGACATGAACAGAAGCTTTTCAAAAAAGATAGACAAATGGCCAATAAATATATGAAAAAATGCTCAAAATCACTAATAATCAGGGAAATGCAAAATAAAACTACAAGGAGATACCACTTTACCTCAGTAAATGGCTTTCATGAAAAAGTTCAAAAACAGTAGATGCTGGTGTGGATGCAGAGAGAAAAAAATGCTATACACTGTTGGTGGGCCTGCAAATTAGTTCAACCTCTATGGAAAACAGTACGGAGATTCCTCAAAGAGCTAAAAGTAGACCTACCATTTGATCAAGCAATGCCACTACTGGGTATTTACCCAAAGGAAAAGAAGACATTCTATAAAAAAGATACCTGCACCCAAATGTTAGCTGCAGCACAAATCCACAATGGCAAAGATGTGGAAACAACCCAAGTGCCCACCAATACATGAGTGGATTAATAAAATGTGGTATACGTATAGCATGGAGTACTAACTACACAGCCATAAAAATTGAACCTTTTGTATTAACCTGGATGGAACTGGAGACCATTCTTCAAAGTGATGTATCACAAGAATGATAAAACAAACACCACATGTACTCAACATTAAATTGGAACTAATCAATTAACACTTTTCTGCACATATGGAAATAACATTCATCAGAAATCAAGCAGGTAGAAAGAGGTAGGAGGGGATAGATAAATTCGCACCTTATGGTACAATGCACACTATCTGGGTGATGGCCACACTTAGAACTTTAACTTAAATGGTACAAAATCAATTTATGTAACCAAAACATTTGTAGCCCCATAATATTCTGAAATAAAGAGATAATAATAATAATAATAAAAGGAAGATGCTCCCTTTAATAATCAGACTTGGGTATCAGCCAGATACTGATAGAGCTATCAGTAATTAATGGTTGCCTATAATTACAAGAAATGAATCAGTAAACATTCAGGCAAGAAATTACACATTCAGAAAAAGATGACTATCACCATGTTCCATCGGATTTCTACCATTTGGAGATTTATACGACTGACTTCCGTATGCAGCTAAAATCACTCTTCTAATTTTTGCAAGTTAAAGAAACACCAAGCCAGTTTCTCCTTTGTGCAGTGTAAAGTAGTGCAGGGAACTTCACCTCGAAATATGTACAATTCTCATGGCTTTATAAGTATTTTGAATTTAAGGCTCTTAGATTTCTTCTGAATTTTCTTGTGAAAAAAAATTAAACATTAAAAATATAAAGCCCTTAGAGGTCAACAGAATCTGGAAGAGACTTGCCTTATCTACATAAAAACCCAACAGATCCTCCAAGGGGAACAATTGTTCTTCCTTCCCCTCTATGTCATCTCACTATCTATTGCAGAAAAGAAGACTGAGAATGTAACTATACCTGAAGAGGCTATTTCACAAGATAAATATCTGTCTCTCAGGCTCATTCAATTTACAAAGCAAACCATTCACAAGGTAATCTCTCTCTCACCCATTCATTCCCCTGGTAATCATTTATTGTCCCATCAACAGAATTACCTACATTTCACATATCCTGTTCCCCCTGAAATAAGGGCTATCCAGGTGTCTGGGCCCCATTGGCACTCTGTGGTTCTTACCTGTGTACACATTAATAAATTTGTATGCCTTTTCTCCAATTAAAAAAAAAGTGGCATATGTATAACATGGAATACTACTGAGCAATTAAGAAGAATGAATTAAGGCCTTTTGCAATAATTTGGATGGAACTGGAGACCATTATCCTAAGTGAAGTATCTAAAGAATGGAAAAACAAATATCACATATACTCATTATTAAATTGGAACTAACCAATGAGCACACACGTGCACAGAGGGAAGTAAAACTCAGTGGAAATCAAGCAATGGGGAGGGGGAAGGAGGGGATAGGCAAAAACCTATCTAATAGGTACAGTGAACACTACCCAGGTGATGGGCACACTTACAACCGTGACTCAAGCATAGCAAAAGCAATCCATGTAACCAGAAACATTTTTGCTGCTGTAATATTAATATTTTGAAAAAAATTAAAACTAAAAAAAATAGAGCAAAAGACTCAGATTCTTTTTTTTTTTTTTTTTTTTTTTTGAGACAAAGTCTCACTCTGTTGCCCCGGCTAGAGTGCCGTGGCTTCAGCCTAACTCACAGTAACCTCAAACTCCTGGGCTCAAGCAATCCTTCTGTCTCAGCATACCAAGTAGGTGGGACTACAGGCATGCGCCACCATGCCAGCTCATTTTTTCTATATATTTTTAGTTGTCCAGCTAATTTCTTTCTATTTTTAGTAGAGACAGGGTCTCGCTATTGCTCAGTCTGGTCTCAAACTCGACCTCGAGCGATCCTCCCGCCTTGGTCTCCCAGAGTGCTAGGATTACAGGCATGAGCCACTGTGCCCAGCCAAAAGACTCAGATTCTTGATAACATTAGCTATGCTTCTATATTGATGCTAGATTCTCCTCTAGAATTTTTTATTAATTATTAATAAGTCTCTCTCTCTAAGCACTCCATATCTGTGGGTTCTGCATCCATGAATTCAACCAACCATGAATCAAAAATAATGAGAAAAAAATGATTGTGTCTGTACTAAACACATACAGACCTTTTTTGTCACTATTCCCTATGCAATATAGTCTAACTAACTACATAGCATTTACATTTTATTTTGTATTATAAGTAACCTAGATATAATTTAAAGTATATTGGAGGATGTGCTTAAGTTACATTCAAATGCTATACCAATGTATATAAGGGACTTGAGCATCTGTGGATTTCAGTACCTGCATGGAGTCCGGAACCAATCCTCCACCGATAACAAGGGGCGACTGTATATACTTCGTTTGTATATATACACATAATTTGAATTGGCTTCTGGCAGCTGCAACCCAAAGAGTCATGATTAATGCAGTGCCCAATAAATGTGTATCCCCTTCCCTTCTCTTTCTTTTCCTCCCATTTCTTCAAGTATGACTTAGAAGACTGCCAAAATGGGTATATAAGACTACAGACTGTATAATTATAGACTACTAGACTATATAACAAGTATTTTGTGCAAGACAGAAAAATTTTTTAAAGGAAGAATAAATATTATTGCATTTGAGATTTTTAAAAATTCCCAATTTTGTGTCTAATTTGTTATTTACAGATAGAAAAACCACTGTGCATTCCAGTTTCTCTTTGACTAAAAGATGAAATGTGTCATGAATTAGGAAAAAAATCTCGATGTGGTACAAGAAGATGGATACGTATTTTTGTGCTTCACAAGCCTAACTGTGGAAATGTACCAGAAAACTTCAGCAAGCATAGAGTATAGCGTGTTATGTCAGTATTTAATGAAAGCTCTTACTTTACTGAAAGACCTAATTCTAAGATGTATCCATTTTTCAACCCCTTTGTATCTTGAAAAGTAACTGCCCTATATCTCACCCTATTCCTCAGGAAGGAAAAAAAAAACCTTAATATTTCCTCGTTAAACTTAATAGTGGATTAGCTAGACCATGTACAAAATAAGAGAAGCCAGAGGAAAGAAAACAGAAATTGTCTTGGTTCTCACAGAATATGCTAAGGAGAAAATACAAAATCATTTATTTTTCTATTGATGTTTATCTAGCTATGGGTAAAAGATAGGAAGCAGACTACATTCCTGCGAGCCTGTGACTCATGTTGTCAATGCTGTACAGGAAAAGAAATAAAAGGAAACTTCCCTGGTTTTTTGGCCCAGGTAAGATTTGAAGAGTACTAAGATAAGGCAAATTACTTGGTTTTTCAAACCTCTCTCCTTTCTGTGATGCTCTCCTTGAAACAGAATTGGGTTCTTTTCAAGAACATGCAACATGTATTTGTTTGTATCTAATCAGGTGATTTCTCTTCATTTGGTTTTATACCTCCTCCAGGTGCGTTGACTATTTCTTGTATACCTGCGCACAATGAAAGGAGAAGGCGTCCTTTGCAGCGCTAGGATTTGGTGCAGGCAATCTCAGCTTTAAATGATTATATCAGGATCCCAATTAAAAGCAAGCTGTGCTTCCAAACATTGTTGTACAAGTAAACAGACATATAAGCAATGCTACTGCCTTCCTCAGCTAATTCTTGCCCTCTTTCCAGGGCACTTACTCAATATATTTTCTTCTTTTCTTCTTCTTTTTAATTGCTACATTAACCGCCAGCATCAGAAAAGACCATGTGCAGCCACTGAGCTGCCCAAGTTAAGACTCTGTTTAATATTTCAGTGTTTTCAAAAATGATGTGCCGTTTGTTTGGCTCTGCCTGTAATCTTGTTTTCAATTTCTATCTGCCTTGGGCATCTTCCTCCTGCCACATATCCATATGAGCCTAACTGCACCACATGCAGTGCCAGATGCTAGAAATGCCATGGTACCAAAGCATGTGACACAAGGATGATCCATTCTTTCCCTTATAATTAAATGAGAAAACTGTGGGTATATTGTCTCCCACTTGGCCCCATCACAAATACAGCCAACAGATGCCACTGCAAATGACCCAAGTTAAGTACAAAGGAAAGATGTAAACATATCCCTTAAAAAAAGTGGACTGAAGCCCCATGAGGTTGGTTACCTTGTGAAGAAAAGCAGGTGTTAAGATAAAAGGAAGGACATAGCAATATCCAAGATAAGCAGCACCTTATGGCCTCTGTCCAAAGCCAAGTCACACACTTGCCTCATGCTTTAACACACCTGTCATTTCCGATTGTGAGCTGCCCAGGAACTGGGTTGGCGATGAGCCAGGACTAAACCCACTGGCAACTCTTCAGCCCATGTCCATCAGCATGTGCTCTGAAAAACCCTCAGACCCCTCAGATTTGCCAGCAGCAGCCAATGTTTCCTTTAATAACTGCTACCTCCCAGCAAACCGCGTTCAGAATAGACAGCCCATCTGAGAACACACGCTTTCATCTCTGCACTCCCTTGCTGCTAACTAGCTTCCCTGTAATAGTCATATAAAACCTAACTATGGCACATTGACAGAAGGCTTTTTTTAAACCAAACTAAGTAGTGCAGACAAGGTTTGCAACATAAATTATAGCCATGAGGACACTGTGGATAAATTATCAGTAATGCTGAGTACAAAGTGTAATAGTTTGGCTTAAAAGGATTAAGCACAATAAGAAACCTTGACTTTTACAACTTTACCCAAAATTCAGTCTGTGATCAGGCTTTTGGTCTTGATTTCATTGATTTATCTTTAATACTATCATCTAACTTCTCTGAAATTATTTTTCCTAGAGTTGATACAAACAGCAAATAATCATCATTTTAATGCTTTAGTCTCCAACCATTTAGTGTGCATTGGCTCGGCCTGAGATACTGAAAGATGATCAAAATGGATTGTGCAGCTACTAACAATTTTTCCATATGTATACATTCCCTCTAAAGGAAAGTCTCAAATTTTCAGGTGTGAATTTACATTTTAAGGCAATTTTTGTGGCCTTTAATATCTCTAGTAATAACGTAATTATATCATAATTAGCGAGCCCCATCTCTTTTCATAAATGTTTAGCTAACTTCTCTGAAAATTTTGTATCATCTGCTACAGACTCCCGTGAGGTTCTCAGCTTCTTATTCCCTACTAAAAAAAAAAATCACAAAGAAAGAGATTAAAAGAAAGAAACAATCATAACTGTCCTCAACATCTTAGTGATGTACAGAATTTTCATTTCTCTTTAGTTCCCATTCCCTTCCTTTGCCTCAACTTTTCACATTTATTCTGATAACCACATGGTTTATGAACCTCCCAGTTCGCATTTCTTTTTGGCTTTGATGGCCTCCTTACCAAAGCAGCCACAAACACTTCTGCATAAGCTCAGCAGAAAGCTCTAGGCCCAGTAGACTGTAAGTTCCATGAGAGCAGAAGCTACATCTTTCTTCCACAGCATCCAACAAAATGAATATTGTAACAGTGGTCCCCGACCTTTCTGGCACCAGGGACTAGTTTCACAGAAGACAGTTTTTCCATGGATCAGGGGTGTGTGGGGAGATGGTTTCAGGATAATTAAAGTGCATTGCATTTATTATACGCTTTATTTCTATTATCACATTGTAATATATAATGAAATAATTATACAACTCACCATAATGCAAAATCTGAAGTCACCACTGATTTGACAGGAGGCAGAGCTCAGGCAGTGATACAAGCGATGGGAGTGGCGGTAAATACAGATGAAGCTTCCCTCTGCTCACCGGTTGCTCGTCTCCTGCTGTGCAGCCCAGTTCCTAATAGGCCACGACCAGTTCTGGTCTGGGGCCCAGAGACTGGGGACCACAGTTACATAGTACACCACTGAGACTCAGAAAATATTTTTTACCTGAATGTAATGTATCTGAGGCCCTTACCACGCATTCTCTCCTCTCTGATCACAAGCTAGCCATTTGTCTTTCTCCCCATCTCCAATCACTGCTGCACCTCATTCTTATGAAATCCTTCAATCAGCAAGCCTTCCACACTTCCTCCAGTCCATCATGCTCCCCATCTCCACTGGCAATATAACCCCTCCTCAGTCCTGGACTGCTCGTGAACCCCTTCCCTGCAGCCCCATCACTACCATCAAAAGCCTCGCCCCTTCCCTGCAGCCCCATCACTACCATCAAACCCCTCCTCAGTCCTGGACTGCTCGTGAACCCCTTCCCTGCAGCCCCATCACTACCATCAAAAGCCTCGCCCTGTGACCTGTTTGGAAAGCTCATGTCCAAACTAGTTTCCCACATATCCATATCCTAATAATATTAACATATAGTACCAATTGGAAATATAAGCGTTTAAGAAAAAAATCATTCACTAACTGTGTGACTGAGAAAATTTCTTAACTTCTCTGAACTTATTCTCCACATTTCTAAAATGGTTACCTCTCTGTGTTTTTTATTAATAATCAATAAATATGATCATTCAGTCAGAGTGCTTATGCAGTACTTCACACATGACAAGTGTTAATAAACATGAGTGAAGGCATGATAAGACTAAGTGTGAAAACCGGGGATGGCTTCCTCTAGATGGTGAATTCTGAGCCAGCTCCCAAAGTAAAATGCAAAAAGCAGAACAGAGTCCATTCTACGTAAGATATGTCCAGAGAAATGGAAATGGAAATTTTTTAAAAAGCATTGAATTACAATCATCTTATAACATATATACTATTCTCTAATTCTGCATAAAACCATATTAACTTTCTTCTTAACAGAAACACAGAAGCTGAATCAAAAGAGACCTTGAAAGGACAACCTATCTATTACCTTGACTTCAGACAGGCAGGATCATTTTTAAGCTACTTACTTGTTATTTACTTGGGATGACAAAAAGAAGAAAAATTATGGCAATTTTCAAAATCCAAAACCCTTTATTTGGTGGGCAAGCCTATCTTTCACTTTAAGGCTGAGATAACACCTCAAGTGGCTGCAGAATGGATGTGCTCTACAAGGGCACCAGTGCTTTCAAAGACCTCCTTCCTGTCCCAAGAGCTGTCAGTTATCAATGCTCCTCACAGTGTGCTTCAGCACCGGCCCTTGCTCAGGTGGAAGTGTTATTCTCGAGGGTCTGGCTTATGAACAGAGAACAATATTAAAGATGAAAACTACAATGAAGCAAATGCCTAAAGAAAACTTTTCTGCTGGCAATAACTTTTATTTATCCATCTTGGTATAAGTGCTTATTAAAGTGCATACACTGTAAAAAGGAGCAGGGTTGATCATGAAAAAAAGAATTAAGGATCAGTAAATTTTTAAAAATAACCTTCAGTTGAGCAGATTATTAAGACTTTCATAGACTTAGTAGGTTTTAAAAAATATTGTTTTCAAAAGAATTAATATCAAAGATGAATGTGGAAATCTTGCTTAAAACAGCAACAGAATAGTTGTAATAGACCAGCACTCCCATAAAAGTGACTAGAAAAGATGTATAAAATAGTTATTAAGGTTTGTATGAGGAGTTTGGGGGACATTCAGGAATCAAGGGGCCAAGATCTCTGAGAGGAGGGAAATTCTTTGAGGTGAGCCCAATATTATGCGCACACCTTTTCCCTTTGAAGTATTTGCTAAGCTTCAAGCATGAGGGGAGAGGCTGAAGGCAGAGGCTAAAAAATTTTGCAGAATGCAAATTCTAAGAATCAAAGAACCAGTGGAGTTTTCTCGCAGAGATAAAAAGAAAACTGTTACACTTTGGGCCCACTAAGGTAGCCAAAAAGGCCAGATTTGCCAGGATCACTGACCGAGAGAAAAGCAAAGGGAGATAAGTCCAGACTCATGTAAGTTTTCTTCTCATGGCATTAGTCAATTCTTAAATTGCACAGGGATAAGAAGCTAAGTAGCTGAGCAAAAAGCTGCAGGAAACCTCAGCAGGTTTCGTAGTGCTAATGAAACAAAAATTGGAGTTCAGGACTGCCACGTTCTGAGGGTCCTGGCAATAACCCTAGGTTCTCAGGGGGGTGCTTTTGAGTGCCATCTTCTGAGATGGGAGCAAACCTCAGATCTAGACTTAAAAAGTCAAAAACATAGCCTCAAGCTCCCTTGATCCCACCTGCATTAAGGGGCCTGCTCCTACCCTAGTTGCCTGACAAAGGATAGGGTGGCTCCTCTCTGGAGGAAGAGAACACCATCCAGAGCCTCTGCGATTTTCCATACACAATGGCAGTATTCCGTTAAAAAGAATTATTAGGCATACAAAGAAACAGGACCAGGAGAATAGCAGGCAATAGAAACAGATTCACAGATTTCTTAAATGATGTTTAAGAAGCTAGATAACTAGATGTAGAATTTCACCTGAAAATTAAAATCCATAAAAACAATCAGATGTAAAATTGCAGAACTGAAGAGTACAATAATTGACATTAACAATGAAATTTTCTTCAATAATAAACGGATACAGATAAAGAAAGGGATAGTGAGCAAGAAGACAGATTGTTATAAAATATCCAAACTCAAGCACAGGAAGAAAAATGATAGAAAATACAAAAAGAGTTATGAGAGAAAAGTCTAATTCATAAAATTGGAGACCTGGGGCAGGAGGATAAGAGAATCAGGCCAAAGAAACATGTGAAAAAGTCCAGTTCAAAATGCCTTAAGACATAAAAACATGAATCTACAGATTTATGAAGTTCTAAGAAGCTGAAAGAGATTAAACAGATAGAAAAACACATCTAAGCACATTATAATCAAAACTCCTGAAAAAGAATATGAATAAAGATAGTGGGGAAAATCTTAAAAATCAGCTAATGGAGCAAAATCTATAAGCTTCAAAGGATTTGCCGAACTAACAGCTAAATTCTTAACAGAAGTGCTAGAAGGTACAAGACAACAGAATAACTGATGAAAGACTTTTTTAATCCAGCCTACAGTTACATATCCAGAGAAAATAAGACTCAAAGATAAAGACACAATACCTAATTTTTAGGACATATTCAATGAAATAAGGGATAAAGAGTATTATATCTACAATTTACTCTGAAACAGTTTAAAAGAAAAATAAACGCATTTCTCTATGTATCAGAGAGAAAGAGAAAATATAAATAAAATATGATGAAATGTTAACATTTAGAAAATCTTAAAGATACATGGAAACTTGTCATATTATTATTATTATTGCAACTTTTCTGTTAGTCTGAAATTATTTTAAAATCAAAAGTTTAAAGAAAATAAAAGACAAGCTATCTCTCCCTATTATGCCATTTTCCTATTTTTAAAAACTGCCAAAAAGGTAAACTCAAACAGAGCCCTTTCCAAACAAACAAAAACTGAAAGAATTTGTTGTCAGCAGGTCAACACTTATAAAAAACAACAACAACAAAAAACCACTAGAAAGGTAGAAAGGAAGTTCTTCAGACAGAAGGAAACTACTCAGAAATGGACTCTGAAATGTAGGAGTATTGAAGAGCAAAAGAAAGGGTACATAACTGGGTAAGTGTAAGTGAATATTGACCATATAAAACAGCAATCGTAACATCTGTTTGATTTAAAATATGTGTAGAAGTAAAATAAATGACATCAATAACAAAAAAATAGGACTAGGTAAGGAGGGTTAAAGTGTTCTAGAATTAGGATAGTCCTCCTTATCCAAGGGGGATACATTCCAAGACTGCCAGTAGGTGCCTGAGACCTCCTATAATACCAAACCCAGTTGCCATGAATGTGAGCATGTTTCTGTTCTGGTCTTCCACCCACAAATTTAATGTTTTCTCCATCTTAACTAAACACTTATAATGTACTCTGGCCATAACTTGCAGTTTTAGGTGGACAACAAAACAAGCATGAATTCCTTTTTCTTTCTTCAGAATTTCACAGACAGAAGATTCATTCTAACGGTAGATCTTAGCAACCTGAACATAGAATTTTTTAATTTCCTTACTAATTGGAGACGTGTCACCTTTTTACTTAAAAGAAACACTTTATAGCTTCTCTTTGGAATGTTTAAGCTGCCGGCATCATTACTCTTGCATTTGGGGACCATTATGAAAGTAAAATAAATATTTCTTGAACACAAGCACTGATACCACAACAGTCCATCAGATAACCAAGATAGCTACTAACTTACTAACCAGGCAGGTAGTGTAGACACAGCATGGATCCCTGATTCATGTCCTAAGGAGTAGAGCAGTGTGAGATTTCATCACATTACTCAGAACAGCACACAATATAAAACGTATGAATTGTTTATTTCCAGAATTTCCATTTAATATTTCAAGCCATAATCGTGGGTAACTGAAACCATGGAAAGCAAACCATAGATAAGGGGGGACTACTGTACATTGTTACCATTGGGATAACCACTGAAAGAACAGTAAAAGAATGTATAGCAAATAAACTAAGAGGGGAGAAAACTGAATCAGTTTAGAAATACTTCATTAATCAAAAAGAAGGCAAAGAGAAAAGGGAACATAGAACAGACATGACAAGTAAAAAATAAATAGTAGGATAGTGAGTTTAAAAATATTAATATATCATTATATATTAGTCACTACATTAAGTATACATGGACTAAATACCATGCACTTTTAATATCCAATTAAAAATCAAAGATTAACAGATTGAATCTCAGGAAAACTGTATGCTGTTTATAAGAAGCATAATTTAAATATAAAGACACATAAGTAAAGGGATGGAAAAATTATATAACATGCAAAAACTAATCTTTAAAAAAACTGCTCTGATCATACTAATATCATAAATATACTTTAAGACAAGAAGCAAGAGGTAAAGAAGTAAAGAAGGATTTTCATAATGGTAAAAAGGGGAAAATAAAATGATAAAGGGGAAGATATAACAATAGTAAAGAATGATTTTCATAATGGTAAAATGAAAGATACAACAATTTTACACTCGCATCTTCTGAATAGTATAGTTTTAAAATATATAAAGCAAAATTTAACAGAACTAAAGAGAGACATGGATGTATCCACAATCGCAGTAAGAAACTTTAAGACACCTATCTCAGAAGTAGATAGGATGAGCAATTAAAAATCTGAATAATATGATTTAAGGGTCTTAATTTTCATGAATACAGGAACCAAAAATAACAGAATAAACATTTTTCAAGTGCAATGAAATAGTTATCAAAATTGACCATAAGACCACATGATGGATCATAGAACAAGTCTCAACTAATTTCAAAGAATTGAAATCATTCAGGGAAATTAACCTATAAATTGGTAACATGTAGGTAATTTTAAAAATCTCCAAGTACTTGGAAACTAAATAACTTACAGGTCAAAGAAACAACCACAATGGAAATTAGAAAATATTTTAAATTTCATTATAATTAAAATATAGTATGTTCAATCTTGTAGAATTCAGCTAAAACTGTAATTATAGGAGGCGTTTTAACCTGAAATGAACATTTTAGGAAAAAGACAGACTGAAAAGCAATTATCTAAATACTTATTTCAAGGAATCAGAAAAATAAAGCAAATTAAATTTAATGAAGAGTAGATGGCAAAAGTTATAAAGATAAGAATAAAAATAGATGAAGTAAAAGATATACACAGTAGAGAAAATAAAAAAATCTAATGTTTAATTCTTTTTAAAAAATACCCACAAAATTATACCCCCTAACAAGAGAGGCCAAGAAAAAAAAAAGAGAGAAGGCACAAATGGCTTGCATCAGGGACACAAAAGAGGACAACATCCCTATAGACACTATGGACATTAAAAAGAAAAATTAGAATATATTATAAATGTTCACCAATAAATTTGAAAGTGCATATAAAATGAATAAATGCCTAGATAAATACAACCTACAAAAATAACACAAGAAGAAATAAGAAATTAAAACGTTGTTGTACAAGAAAAGAAATGGAATCTATAACCAAACGCCAAAAGCTTACCACAAAAAATCTCCAGACCTAGATGGTTTCACCAGTGAATTCTTCCAAACACTTAAGAATAATACTAATCTTACATAACTATTCCAGAGAATAAAAAAGGAGGGAATACTTCCCATCTCATTTCATAAAGCCAGCATAACCTTCACACCCAAACCTAACAAATATGATTTAAGAAGGAAACTGATAGACCAATTTCTCTCATGAACATAGGTACAAAATTTTTTAACAAAATATTAGGAAATAAAATCCAGTAGTATATAAATGGAAGAAGCATCATGACTAATTGGAATTTATTCAAGGAATACAAAGTTAGTTTAATGATCCCAAATAATCAGTATTATTTACCACTTTAATAAAGTAAAGCAGATGATAGAAGGTCAGTTGGTGGGTACAGTGTGTGTTGTTCCAATGACGGATACACTGAAGCCTCTGACTTCCCCACAATGCAACATATCAATGTAGTCAAATTGCACTTGTACCCCATGAATCTATATAAATAAAAAGTAAATTTCAAAAAATAAAAATTTTAAAAAGTAAAAGAGAAATATCATATAATCTATATATAGGAAAAAGTATTTGATAAAATTCAATATTTATGATTTTTTTAAAAAACTCTTGGCAAACTAGAAATAAATAGGAATTTCCTTAATCCAATAAAAGATATTTACAAGAATCTATTGAAAACATCATACTTAATGTTGAAATTTGAAAGATTTCCTTCCCACTCCACCCAGTGATCAGGAATACAATAAGGATAAGTGCTATCACTTGTATTCAAAATTATAAACTTTCAATTGAGAAAAATTAGAATGTATATGTGTATATGTACACACACATATGTGCACATATATACACATATAATTTTAATATAAAAGTATGCTACAAGTATTGAGTAAGAAAGAAAATTGTTATTGTTCATAGATAATGACTGCATACATAGAAAATCCAAAAGAATGTTCAGACATCTATTAGAACTAATAAGGAAATTTTGGCCAGCCATGGTGGCTCAACCTGTAATCCTAGCACTCTGGGAGGCTGAGGTGGGTGGATGGTTTGAGCTCAGGAGTTCGAGACCAGCCTGAGCAAGAGCAAGACCCCATCTCTACCACAAATAGAAAGAAATTACTTGGACAGCTAAAAATATATAGAAAAAATTAGCCGGGCATGGTGGTGCATACCTGTAGTCCCAGCTACTTGGGAGGCTGAGGCAGGAGGATCACTTGAGCCCAGGAGTTTGAGGTTGCCGTGAGCTAGGCTGATGCCACGGCACTCTAGCCCCAGCAACAAAGTGAGACTCTGTCTCAAAAAAAAAAAAAAAAAAAGAATTAATAAGGAGATTTAGCAATGAATCTGTATAAGATCAGTATGCAAAAATAAATGCACCTCTATGTACTAACAAACTATGAAAAAATAAATTTTTTAAATACCATTTCGTAAACCATCTGAAACTCACAAATAAATATATGCAAATTCTAAACATAAAAACATTGTGAAGAGAAATAAAGATATATATAAGTAAAGAAAAATACCATGTTCATGGATTTGAAGACTTAATATTGTTAAAATGTTGGTTCTCCCAAAATTGATACATAGATTAAATACAATCTCAATTAAAATTCCAGAAAGCGGGCCCAGCATGGTGGCTCATGCCTATAATCCTAGCACTCTGGGAGGCTGAGGCAGGAGGATCGATCAAGGTCAGGAGTTTGAAACCAGCCTGAGCAAGAGCGAGACCCCATCTCTACTATAAATAGAAAGAAATTAATCGGCCAACTAAAAATATATGTAAAAAATTAGCCGGGCATGGTGGCGCATGCCTGTAGTCCCAGCTACTCGGGAGGCTGAGGCAGAAGGATCCCTTGAGCCCAGGAGTTTGAGGTTGCTGTGAGCTAGGCTGATGCCACGGCACGC
>CAUYRT010033929.1:0-14972 GCA_963574885.1 Lepilemur ruficaudatus
TGTAGTCCCAGCTACTCGGGAGGCTGAGGCAGGAGGATTGCTTGAGCCCAGGAGTTTGAGGTTGCTGTGAGCTAGGCCGATGCCACGGCATTCTAGCCTGGGCAATAGAGTGAGACTCTGTCTCAAAAAAAAAAAAAAAAAGACAAACCTACCAAAAATAATAACTTTTGAAGAGATAGATATTATAAAAATATATGAATGGAAAAAACCAAAAGTTAAAAAAACAGAGGGGGTGAAGTGTAGAAATCCTTTTAGATTTCTCTTTGCTTGTTTATTTGTTTGCTTGCAAGCAGATTTGTCATATGTTTAAAATAATTGGTTCTAAAATTTTTTTTGCAAGCCTCACGGTAACCTCAAATCAAAAAACCTATAACATACACAAAAAACAAAAAGCAAGAAATTAAAACACACTGCTAAAGAAAATCACTTTTACACAAAGGAAAACAGGAGGGAAGGCAGAAAGAGAGGACCACAAAATAACCAGAAATCAAACAATATGGCAGTAAGTCCTTGCCTATCAATAATAACATTGAATGTAAATGAACTAAACTCTTCAATCAAAAGACAGAGTGGGCTCATAGGAGAGCACGGCAGGGGCCAAGCCAGGGCCATCATAGACAAGGACTACTTTGGCCACTTACTCTGGGCCAGGCTCAGCTGGGCACTGGTACTTCCTACCTCCAAGGCAAGTAGGACACAAACTCTAAGGTGGAGGATGGGGTCAGAGCCACATAGGTTTTACAAAAGTACAACTCACAAACTCCAGAGAGCATCATGGTGAGAAAGAACAACTTTGGGCACTCCTACATGTGTTTTATTCTTTTGTAAACCATACTCTTGTTAATACTTTGAGTTGATTTCATGTATATTTGGGCTAAATGACAGGATCTTCTGGATTTGACCTTCCAGGATTTGGAGTGAGAACCCAGGAGGGATCATCCTGTTTTCTCCTGAAGATAGGGTTGGAAAGCCAGAGAAGGGGGCCCTAGTTTGGTCTGTGTATCCCAACCATATTCTAATTTTAAGACCCACCTGAGGAGCATGATTGAAATACAGCTCAGGTCCCTCTTCTGAGATCTGGATGGGTTCCTGGGAACTTGGCTTTTTAATAATATTAAAGGTTAGATATGTTTGATAAATACTGAATTGATATTTTGAAGGAATAAAGGATGAAATGGAGTTTACTTCACTGAACAGGGATGATGGTGCAATGAGGGCATTGCAGCCCAGGTATAAACATGCAAAGACATGTGGTATATTTCTGTAAACTGAAAAGGGTCCTGTGTGGTTAGTTGTCTGGCAGGAGGTCAGTAAAGGGTAGGTTCTAAAGGCCCTTGGAAAGCTGCTGAACAGGATGGCTTGTTCAGGAGTTTTAGGCCAGGAGTAACATGAGTAGACTTGCATGTTTGATTATTCCATGGCATTGGAGGCCTACAATGGAGTGGACAGAGAGTCATATTTAGCTAACTGAGAGTGTAGGCCAGTTGCCTCATGAATTATCTCTTTTCATGCTCAAAATTTTGTGTTGGGTGTTACTCTGCTCCTTTTGTAAATGAAGAAAGTGAGCCAAAAAGACTTAATGACCTGTCAAGGTCATGAAACTAATGAAGAAAGGAATGGGGATCCAAACCCATGTACTTTAACTCCACTGCCATTTCATCAAACTGCTGAACACCCAAAGTGGTCCAGATGAGAGGGTCTGAATTAGCTTAGTGGTAGGCTGGTGTTTGGGACATCTTGAACAGAATGTCATAGCGCTTCTCACATTGATCCTTTAAGTCACAATAAGTGTTAGAACTGGGGCATATCAAAGGGGACTGTCTAGTTCAATGTCTTCATTTTAAAGACTGAGCATGCATATTACCTGTCCCAGCTTGTACAGTCAGGATTAAACCCCACTGATGGGTTAGGGAGTCTCCTGTTTGGGGAATTTTAATCATGATTCTAATTCTGCCATTGACTCTAGTGGTCTCTTGTTGATGAGAAGGGTGGACCAGATGTTTGCATCATATTCATTCTAACTGTGACTCCGGTTGGGAGAGGGGTCATGAGCTGGATTGTGAAAGATAGTTGGTGGCCCAAATTCTGTTCTTTTGATGCCATGTTCATGGATTTGGGGAGGCAGGAAGATGTAGAAGGAGGCTACTGTGATGTTAAGTCCAGATGATAGAAACAAACAAAAAAAAAAAGGACACAGAATGGTTGGATGGATAAAAACAAAACCCAACTATATGTTGTCTACAAGAAACTCACATCCCTTTAAAGATACACATACACTGAAAATAAAGGGATGGGAAAAAATATCTCATGCAAATGTAAATTGAAAAAAAAGCAAGAGTAGCTATACTTCTATCAGCTAAGTTAGATTTTAAGACAAAAACTATAGAAAGAGAAAAAGTTCCTTACATAATGATAAAGGGGTCAATACAGCAAGACAATATAACAAGTCTAAATATGTATGCACCCAGTACTGGAGCACCCAGATGTACAAAGCAAACAGTACCAGAGCTAAAGAGACAGATAGACCCCAGTACAATAATAGAGAGCTCAACACCCCATTTTCAGAAATGGACAGATCATCCAGGCAGAAAATCAACCAAGAAACATTGGACTTAATCTATACTATAGAATAAATCGACCTAATAAATATTTAAAGACCATTTCATACAACAGCTGCAAAACACATTCTTATCAGCATATTCTTATCATTCTCAAGGACAGACCATATAGTAGGCCACAAAACGAATATTAAAAATTTCAAAAAATTAAAATTGTATCAGGTATTTTCTCTGACCACAGTGGAATAAAACTAGAAATCAATTAACAAGAGGAACACCGGAAACTACACAAACACATGCTAATTAAACAATATGCCCCTGAATGACCAGTGGGTCAATGAAGAGATTAAGAAGGAAATTTAAAAATTTCTTGAAACAAATGAAAATACAACATATCAAAACCTATGGGATATATAAAATTCAGTACTAAGAGGAAAGTTTATAGCATTAAGTGCTGACATCATGAAAGTAGAAAAGCTTCAAATACACAACCTAATGATGTATCTTAAAGAATTAGAAAAACAAGAGAAAACCAAAGTAAAATAAGAAAAAATAAAAATCAGAGAAATAAATAAAATTGAAACAGAAAATACAAATGATAAAATGAAAATCTGGTTTTTTGAAAAGATGTACAAAATTGACAAACTTTTTGCCAGACTAAGAAAAAAGAGAGAGAAAACACAAATAAATAATATCAGAGATGAAACGTAAGACATTACAACTGACACTGCATAAATTCAAAGGATCATTAGAGACTACTGTGAGTAACTATATGTCAATAAAATTGAAAACCTAGAAAAAAAATAAATTCCTGGACACATATAACCTACCAAGATTGAACTGAGAAGAAATCCAAAATCTGAATACACCAATTAACAAGTAATGAGATAGAAGCAGTAATAAAATGTTTCCCATCAAAGAAAAGTCCAAACCCAATGGCTTCACTGCTTAATTCTACCAAACATTTAAAGAATCACTAATACCAATCCTACCCAAACTATTCCAAAAAAAAAAAACAAAGAGGAGGATATACTCCCAAACTCATTGTATGAGTCCAGTACAACCCTGATATCAAATTCAAGACAATGACACAACAAAAAAAGAGGCCACTATCTTTGATGAACATAAATGCAAAAATCTTCAACAAAAACAAGCAAGCCCAATTCAACAACACATTAGAAAGATTATTCATCTTCCTCAAGTGGAATTCATCTCAGGGATGCTACAATAGTTCAACATCCACAAATCAATGTGATACATCCTATCAACAGAATGAAGTATAAGAAGTATACAATAATTTCAATTGATGCTGAAAAAGCATTTGATAATATTCAACAACCTTTGATAAAAACTCCAAAAAACGGGGTATAGAAAGTACACATGTCAACACGATAAAAGCTGTATATGACAGATGCACAGGTAGTCTCAAACTGAATAGGTAAAAATTGAAAGCCTTTCCTCTATGACCTGGAAAAAGGCAGGGATTCTCACTTTCACCACTGTTATTCAACATAGTACTGAAAATTCTAACTGGAGCAAACAGACAAGAAATAAAAGGCATCCAAATTGGAAAGGAAGAAGTCAAAATATACTTGTTGGCAGATAATATGACCTTATATTTAGAGAAGCCTAAGGACTCCAAAAAAAAAAAAAAAAAACTATTAGAACGATAAATTCTGTAAAGTTGGAAGATACAAAATCAACACACAATAATCAGTAGCTTATATATATGCTAACAGCAAACAATCTCAAAAAGAAACCAAGAAAGTCATCCCATTTGCATTAGCTACAAATAAAATAAAATACATAGACATGAACTTACCCAAAGAAGTAAAAGATCTCTACAACAAAAACTATAAAACACTGATGAAAAAAATTGAAGAGGACAGAAAAAAAAGGGAAAGATTTTCCATGCTAATCGATTGGAAGAATCAATATTGTTAAAATGTCCAGACTACCCAAAGTAATCCACAAATTCAATGCAATATCCATCAAAATACCAGAGGCATTCTTCACAGAAATAGAAAAAAAAAATAATTCTACAATTTATATGAAATCACAAAGGACCCAGACTAGCCAACCCATCATGAGCAAAAAGACTCAAACTGAAAGAATCACATTACCTGACTTGAAATTATACTACAGAGCAGTAATAACCAAAATGGCATGGTAGTGCCATAAAAACAGATACACAGAGAAATGAAACAAAATAGAGAGCCTGGAAATCAATCTACACATCTATAATAAACTCATTTTCAATAAAGGTGACAGGAACATATGTTGGGAAAGGGACAGTCTCTACAATAAATGGTGCTTGGGAAACTAGATGTACATATGCAGAAGAATTAATCTAGACCTTTTTCTCTTACCATATACAAAAAAAATCAAATCAAATCAAATCAAAATGGATTAAAGTATTAAATTTAATCCCTGAAATTATGAAACTACTAAAATAAAACATTGGGAAAATACTACAAGACATTGATCTAGCAATGATTTGTTGAGTATCACCTCAAAAGCATAGGCAGCCAAAGCAAAATTGGGTAAATGAGATCACAACATGCTAAGAAGCTTCTGCACAGCAAAGGAAACTGTCAACAAAATAAAGAGACAATCCTCAGAATGGGAGAAAATATTGCAAATTACCCATGTGACAAGGGATTAATGATTACAACATATAAGGAGCTCAAACAACTCAATAGAAAAAAATCAAATAATCTAATTAAAAATAGACAAAAATACGAATGGACATTTCTCAAAAGATGAGATACAAATGGCCAACAGATATATGAAAAAATGCTCAATATTATTAGTCATCAGAGAAATGCAAATCAAAACCACAATGAGATTATAAATGGCTTTTATCAAAAAAAGACACAAACAAAGCCCTATATCTAGAATGGAAATTATATGGAACCTACCGAAAGTGAGATAAGGTTTTGCTGCTTACCCTCCTCTGGATAATGGTAGCCCTTTAGGAGCAGACTTAAGTTAAGCCACTAAAAAATAGTTTATGAGAGACCCTTCCTAGCACCGCAAGGAAAGTATGGTAACATAACCATAAGTAAAATAGAATAGAGTAAAACAATATGTCAATTGAGTGGGTCAGGTGCTAACCACTATACATGAGTTTGCCTCTTTCAGGTCCCTGACCCAGTTGGAAGCAGAGAAGTGGAAGGGACCATACAAACTGCCTCTAACAACTCACACCTCATTAAAATTGGCAGAAGTAAAAACTTAGATCTATACCAAAGAGGTATAGCCCCCAGTGGAGGGGCTAGCCTTTAGGCAATCTAAAGTATTAATATCTTCTTGAGAAAAAGAAAATAATGAAAATGTTGCTATTTTTGCTAATCTTTCTTTGGTAATTTGTTCTATCTCTAGGATCGAGGGAAAATTCCTTAGTGAGGATTTCCCTGGGCTATCACCTCTTTTGTTAATCTCACTGCTGGGTGTGTTATCCTAAATTTCATTTAGTACAAGTATTTGCATACATGATTTCTGAATTTGCAGGATCTGGTGTTTGGATCACCTACAAGGTACAACTAATAGCTCTGTGCTCAGAGGTTGCTCGCATGTTTCTTTTCTAACCAGCCCTGTATTGGACATTGTGTGCAAGGTGACAGTCCATTTCACCTTGTCAGTCCTCACGGTTACAGTTACTGCTTATGCCCTTTTTCACTTGATAATCTGCACCTTTCATCTACAACATTGCCCCAATTCAGCAGGAAGTAGATGATGACTACTTGGCCCCTCCTCCCACAGATATAGGAAAGGTAAAATTGACAGTGGGGAATATATAACAGATAAAATAGCCTAAAAAGGGGTAAAAATGTTTTCTGTCTCTTCAAAACTCCCTTACCCTTTTTGAGAATTAAAACCTACATCCCCGCCTCAGGACAGTGGTTGGAAGGAGCAGGGAAGTGTCCTTTGTCCCTTAGGGGATGACTCAAGGGAATTGTCTGGGCAGAGTTCACAAGATTGCCTTAGCCAAAGAAGGGATGAATCAGAACATTTAAAAGTTCTGTACTTCTGCTCAGAAGCAGGATGTTGGTACTTTGAGATGGGAGTCTGCCAACCTTGTCATTTGCCAGCAAATTAATAAACTTCCTCTTTCCTTATCTTCAAAAAAAAAAGGCACAGGCAATAACAAATGCTGGCAAGAATGTGTAAAAAAGGGAACCTTCATACATTGGTCGTGGGAATGTAAATTATCACATCTGCATAGAGAACATTAGGGAGGTTCCTCAAAGAACTAAAAATAGAACTACCATAAGACTGAGCAATCCCACTGCTAAGTATATACTAAAAAGAAAGGAAATCAGTATATGAAAAATATATCTGCACTCTCATGTATATTGCATGAGAATTCAGCTATTCACAATAGCCAAGATTTGGAATCAACCCAGGTGTTCATCAACAGATGAATGGATAGAAAAAAAATGTGATGGAATACACAATGGAATGTTATTCAATCATAAAAAACGAATTAAATCCTGTCATTTGCAACAACATGGATGGAACTGGAGAACAGTATGTTAAACGAGATAAGCCAAGCATAGACAGACAAATTTCATATGTTCTCACTTATATGTGGGAGCTAAATATTAAAACAATTGATTTCATGGAGATACAGAGAAGAATGATTATTACCAGAGACTGGGAAGAAGAGCAGGGAAGAGGGGATAAAGCAGAGTTAATGGGTGCAAAAATATATTTAGAGAGTTAGATAGAATGAATAATATTTGTTAGCACAGCAGAGTGACTATAGTCAATGATAAAGTATGAAATTCTTTAAAATAACTAAAAGAGTGGAATTGGAATGTTGCTAACACAAAGAAATGATAAATTCTTAATAGATACCCTTATCGCCCTGATCTGATTATTACACATTGTATGCCTGTATCAAAACATCACATGTACTCTATAAATACGTAGAAATATTATGTACCCATAATTAAAAATAAAAAATTAATTTAAAAAAAGAAACATTCTGGCTTCTTCGGAGAGAATAGATTGTAGGGGGGGAAAAATTGAATGGATGAAGATCAGTTAGAAGGTGGTTGTTATAGTTCAATTGACATAATAGTATCTTGGTATCAGGGAAAGTGTGAAAAGTTATTAGATTCTGGTTAGAAAGAGAGAACAGACATAGTTTGTCACTAAATTGATTTGGAATTGTGGGAGGAGAGTAGGAATTGTGACAGAAGGAGAGGAATCAAGGATAATTCTACATTTTTTTGACCTTAAGCTACTATGTTAATGAAATTTCCATTTACTGAAGTGGAAATGACTGAATAAAACAGTAAAACTCAAGACTTCAGTTCTTGTTAGATTGAATTTGAGATGCCTATTATAAATCCAAGTGCAAAGATTGAATATGAATCTGAATTTCATGGGAAAGATCAGGGCTGAAGATGGTATTTAAAGCAATTGTATTAGATGAGTACCTGGGGTGAAAGTAGAAAAGATAAAAATCTAAGAATTGAGCCTTGAGGATCTGTGATACTGAGAGGTTATGAAAAGTGATTCACCAAAGGGTAGAGAAAAGGAACAGCTAAAGTATGGCAGGAGGGGAATATTATTAATATCCTAGAAACTAAATGAAGAAAGTTTTTCAAGAAAGTGATCAAGTATGGCCTTTGCTATTATGAGATAAGGTGAATATTAAGAATAAGCCAATATATTTGGCAATGTGAATTTTATTTGGTGACCATAACAGAAGATTTTTGAAGTAATGGGAACAAATCCTGATCAGAATAGGTTCAATAGAGAAATAAAGAAAACAGAGATAGTGAATATACACAATATTTTTTAGGACACTGGCTCTAAAGTAGAACAGAAAAGGAGGGTGGCACCTGTATAAAGATATAAGGATAAGAAGACACTGCAGCATGTTTACAGACGAATACAAAGGAGCAGCGAAAAGCAAATGATTAGTAGGGAAGGGGAAAAAATCGATTCTACAGGAGTAAAAGGGAACAATTGCAGGAGCAACGTTCTTGAGTGGGTCAGAGAAAATGTCATTCACTGCATGAATGGAGAGACGGACCTTAAATAGGAACCCAGAGAGTTTTCTATTCCAACAGGAACAAGGCAAGGTGTATCGGTTCAGATAAAGGTAGGCAGTTTTAATGCTGAGACATCCCCTTCATATGGTATCTCTGTTAGTAGTAAAATATGAAGCAAGGGTATCAGCTGAGAATAGAAGGGGGTTATTAAAAAAATTGAGGAATGAGAAGATACAAAATAGTTGTCTCAGAAAGTGAGAAAGCAAATTGACTCGGGAAACATTGAGAGGATTTCCAGAAAACCCTAATGACCCACTTAAGGTTTAGTCATGAATTTAAAGTGAGTTCATCCAACCTGGATACTTGTTTTTCTCCAGCTATATCACAGGTACTAAGTAGGCAGGAAGTTGACTTTAATCAGGATTAAGAGTTTGTCAAATGACTGAAAGGAGAGAGGAAAAACAAAGCTGAGAGTGATGACTCTGCTTGGTCTGTTGAAGCAAAGCCAGGTAAGGAAGAATGTGAGGAAATGAGTAATGCAAAGAGCTGATGTGTATGTCAATGGATTGGAAGGCCCAGTGGAAGTACAAAGCTGGAGGAATGTGATGTGAAGGCGGTAATCTGCCTGTGGGATGCTTGAAATCGAGATTATAAGAAGAATGCAGTGATTGCAAATGGAGATTGTTTTGGTCTGATTACAGAAATTGGTAGCTGATGCGCACTAGAGGACAAGGTAATTGAAGGTGAGGAGACCCAGAACACAGGAAGGATCATTTTGTAGGTACTGAAATCATCAATTATAATGACAGGAGAGCTGGTGAATAAAGATTGAGCAGGCACTAGAATCTTCAATGGAGGGAGTGGGAGCAATTACCAAAAGGACAGCAGATGACTGCAGCAAGGAAGGCTAGTGGGGCATTGCCTGATTATATGCAATTCAGTGGAGCTGGCATCTGAGGGAACAGGAGAAATTGCCTTAAAGGAGCAGTGAGGAGCAAGAAGAGTATCTACTTGGCCTTTAAGTCCAGTGTCATAAGAGAGAAAATACAACCACCATTTGAGAATACTACAAGGGCAAGCAGAGTTCACAGAGAGCCAGATTTTAATTAGAGCAAGAAGGGATATGAATCCTTAAGAGAAGAGGTCAAGGATACAAAGGGCTTCATTAATGACACTCCCTGAGTCATGGAGAAAAAATTTAGTGTCAGGTTTGGATACGAGAGCATGTCAGAGCAGGCTGTACAAAGATATGTGGAGTTCAGGTAACAAAGTATGATCCTTGAATTGTGCACTTTCAGAGTTAAGGGAGTTAAATCATCTGGAAGGCATGATGGGATTAGTCTTGACTATCTCTTGGAGGCAGGTGGATAATCAGGTTTAATTGTATGCTGCCGAATGGGTGACTGGTTTTAAGCACTTTGATGTGAAGAGAAAAAGAGGGGAGAGTTGCACAGGCCAGCACGGTTGCCTTGCCAGGAATGATGCAGCATCAGGAGGGATGATTTTAAAGATAGTCCTCTCCCTTAATGTATCTTTGACATAACTATTTTCCCATAACCAATATGACCTCAGCTCATTAAATTTTAAAATTAATATATCCTAAACACAAGCGTTCTTCTAAATGAAATTACCATAGAGCATATTGAATGCTTTCCAAACTTCAAATTAAAGAAAAACCTTATTCTTCTGTTCTGCTTCTATTTCCAGTTCTGCCAAAGGAGTAAGAGATTTGTTCACCATGCTTTCTCTATTTTTCCTTGTTCTCTAAGATGATAAAAATTTCTAAGGAAACTACTTAAAGTAATTTGGCCTCAAAATTAAAGTGAAAATCACTTGACATTTCCGAAGCATCCTAGAAGCTTTTCATTCATGCTCTCTCTACCTTTGCCTTCCTTCTTTACTTTAACTTTTTCCCTTTGAAGAGGACAATGAATTTTGTAATTTTCTGACTATTGAAACTTCATTCTGAAACTTTATTCTAATTTTTTTCTGGCTTTTGTTAATGCTAGAAAATTAAGTATCCTAATCAATTAAAACCTTTGCTCCCAAGGGAGAAAAATATTATTTTTACCAAAAATCATCAAAAGCTAAAGAACTAAGAATCAAGAAATGGATGAATAAAAGACAATGTAGAACAACTACGGTTTTCAGTTCATTTTGGAGGAGCACTCACAGACTTAAAGCACCTCCAGTCATTTTTATATTGATGTTCTCCAGGGGCTGGATGCTCAGTGCTGAGCAGTGTATCTGCAAAGTTTTACTGAGGATACACAGCTAAGTATACAGATTTTCATTAATTTTTAAGGTAAAAAGCAATACTTCCCCAAATTTAGGAAAGTCTTTTTGTTGTTGTCATTCATTTTGTTTTTGGTATAAAATATATTTGACGGCATAATGGGTTTGGTCCCTTGTTAAAATCTTGCTGTCTTTTAAAGAAAATTATCCAGATATGTGTTCCTCCCCATCTCCATTCCTCTTCATGACTATTGAAGTAGCACCTGTGTTTTTCATAAGATGTAGAACCCATAGAAAATTTAAAAATAAGTACATAAATTTACACACATTTTTAGCTTATTTTACATTTACTCAGTATTTATCCTGTAAATGAACAGAACCCTTAGTTTTGATGACTTGTCTAGAGTGAATATCTTTTCATTCCTAACATATTTATTAATATGTTATATGTCTTGATTATTCTTCTCACTTTACTACATGCGATTGTTTTCAGTTTGTGTAAGGCCCCAGATTAGTTACGTATTAGCCTTCCTATCTATGTCTTCATTAGCCTTTCTATGTCTTTACATCATTTTTCTTTCTCCTTCCATTCCAAATCTTGTTTCTCATGAGTTTTTACCCTTTAATGTATTTATTTCCAGTGTTTACATGCTTATTTGCATGCATGTGTTTAAATAACATATGGCACCGATTTATGTATGTTTGTAATTTTATATTTACTTGTAATATATATCATTCTCTTTCTTATAAGGTTATTAATTATGAAATGTCTGATTTCCTTAAGTACGAAGTTTGACAGTTGATATCTATGACATTTCACTTTTTGAGTTATTTTCGAATGTGAGTTCCATCATGGAACACACGCAGTGCAGACAGCTCAAAATATCGATGAAGTATATGGAAGGCTGCGGCTAACGAATGCACAGCACACTGATGGTTGAGAAGTTCCATTCTGGTTATTTTAATCTTGAATATGAGCCACGTGGGCTACCTGAGACCAATGTGGATAATGATGAGATGAAAGCTGTTGTGGAAGCAAATCCATCTCAACCTACACGTGAATTAGCACCAAGATTCAACTTTACTATTCCAACAATATTGGACCACTGGAAACAAATCAGCAAGGTAAAGAAGCTGAATAGATGGGTACCACATGAAATACATGAGCATCAGAAGAGACACTGGCTTGAAGCTTGCCTTTTTTTGCTGCCATGACATAAAGGCAAACTATTTCTATACTGCATTGTTACATGTAATGAAAAATGGATCCTTTTTGACAATTGCAAGCATTCAGCACAATAACTGGATAAAGACGAAGTGCTGAAGCACAGTCCAAAACTGAATATTCATCCAAAAAAGCTAATGTTGTCTGTTTGGTGGTCTGGCCCTGGTATTATCCACTACAGCTTCATGAAACCTGGACAACTGATTAAAGCAGATGTCTACTGCAACCAATTGGATGAAATGATGAGGATGCTTGTTATTAAGCAGCCAAGATTGGCCAATAGAAACAAGTCAATCCTCTTGAAAGACAATGCTGACCATATGTCGCACAGACAGTGGTGCTCAAACTGCAGAGGCTGGACTTGGAAACTCTCTGTCATCCACCGTATTCACCAGACCTAGCTCCAACTGACTACTACTCCTTCCAGGCTTTGGACCACTTCTTGCAAGGAAAAATATTCAATTCTCAACAAGTTGTGGAAACACCTTTTGTGATTTCATTGCCACTCACTCTTTAGGATTCTTAGCTGCTGGCATAAACCACCTACTGTCACGATGGCAAAACTGTGTCGATAGTTTAGGCACATAATTGTACTGCTTCTTATTTGAGATATAATAAATTAACCTTTTGAGTCTAAATCAGACATTTCATATTTAATGACCTAGTATTTTCTTGCATGAAATAAAATACATGTAACAATAATTTGGAGACCCACCCATGTTGCATAAGTATATTCAGTTATTTTTTTTTCACTTCTGCACAGTGTTTTGTCTTATTTATCACATTTTATCTTTTTCCCTAGAATGACTACCAGAGTGGCTTATAATCCTAGCAATAAATGTTCTTTATGTTTCTTTGCACTCTTTTGTGAGAGTTTCCCTGAAGTATGAGCACCTAGGAGTGCAGGGTTCTGGGGAATACATATATTTAGTTTCATCAAGCACTGCCAAGTATCCTCCAAAATGACTATACCAATTATATTCACATCAGCTCTGACAGCATGTTAATATTAGTAATTATCTCTTTATAATAGTATTGCAATTGCATGTTATTTTTATTATTTCAACAGAAAAACTTTAATTTTGATATCAAAGCTGATTGTGGACATAGATATGGAAAGAATTTTTAGCTTTTCTCTTCTTCATTCTCTGTCTGCAGACCACACTTTTATTCTTTCCTCAACTGAATCTGTAACAGTTAAGTTCAAACTCCCATTAATATTAATATCTGCTCTTCAGTTTCATGAATTTACTTCTCTTTTAGTTAAATGTTCTTTTAAACTAAAGCCTAAAAGTTTCTATTGTGTTCTTTTAGACTACAGCTTCTATTTTATGGTCATTAGCACGCAAAATGTATACTCTGTTAAATTCCTCAGTGTTGAGTAAGTTTGGGGCAAATATAGACACCTGTAATTTGCTTGATAACTTTAATCATGATAGAAAACTTTGCTCATAGGAACAAAAAATCCAATTTATAACTAAATGTAAGCAAAGGATGAAGAATCCTAATTTTTCCTTCTGCAGAATTTAACAGTAATATAGCTAAAAGCCTAAGATTTCTAGTTTGTTAAGGTATTGCTAATCTTTGAGTGTGTATGTTCTCTAGGCAATGGCTTTTACTCTTTTAAGTGTAGGTATATCAAAATTTTTCTCCTATCTGGAAAAATGTTTTTATACCTAAGCTTCCTAAAAAGAAAGATATTTGGCAGAACAACATCAAAAATTGCCCCCTAATTTTGATTAATCATTTGGGGTTAGGATTCTATAATCCATAATTCAAGTACTGATATCAAAGACTGAAAAAAATGGGCCAAATTAAATAAAACTTGATTAGTCAGAAACAATGCTCAACTGTTTCTTTAGGGGGTAACTTTTTTGCTCCCAAACAACCATCACATCTTGAATAACAAAAGTGTGTTTAAGAATGATTGCAAACCAGGTCATTTTGATTCATTCACAATATGGTTCTTCACATTAACACAAATTGTTATAAGAATTGAAATAAAATGATCCCTAAACTTCTGAGTCAATCTTAGAAGATTTAATAAATTTTAGGTATCTGAAAGCCCTATATACTGCCATTTTATTCATGGGGGGATTTAGTGATTTATACAACATAGGTAATTGATAGATATACAGAAGCCTCATGTATCCCACTGAAGCATGTGTGTTGAGATGGGGACTTTTATACTCAGATATGGTTATGGTCAACACAAGTGTGTTATCATATCCTTGTAAAGCAGCCCTCTCAGGGTACATGCCATCAGGAGAATGCTACAACAAGGTATTTTTAGCTTCCTGAACTCTGTTAAAAAAAAAAAAAAGCCTCCTGTAACAAATTTTTTTTTAAAAAAGATCACACCTTGGTAAATTTAAAACTTCAAGTTTATATCCATCTCTTGGTGTCAGAAATGCAAAACCAAAAAACTAACATACAGCATATAAACACAATTTCACATGGGGCGGCCATTCCAACACTCCAAGCCACATGAGATTCCTTCAGGAAAAAAGCGTGGATAAAACCAAATCCAAACTCAAACATTGCAAACCAGTAAGAAAAGCAACTTATCATAAAAACAAGAAAGCAAATAGAAGAGAATTAACACACTAAGAAATTTGAATAAGAGAGCAACTGATTTTGAAATGTTACAAAATATTTTAAATGATTTGCTCTAAAAAAGGAATCTAAATGTAAGGCAAATTTTAAAATTACAAGAAACTTATAGAAACAAATGATGTTTAAAACTCATGAGAGGAAATAGGCAGATTAATAACAGCTAAAGAGCCAATTTTTTTTTCTTCTAAAAATTTTATTGGGGGAAAACTACAAAACATTTACAGTACAATGTTCACAGTCACAATTTGTAGTGAGCTGATTTCCCAAAATATATTACCACTCAAGTTGACTTATCTTGTTACATTCAAAAACCTACTCTGTCAAAGT
>CAUYRT010033931.1:0-17166 GCA_963574885.1 Lepilemur ruficaudatus
CTGTGAATTTTTTTTTTTTTTGGTGGGGGGACAGGGTCTCGCTCTGTCACCCCAGGTAGAGTGCAATGGCATCATCAACCTAAAACTCCTGGGCTCAAGCGATCCTCCTGCCTCAGCCTCCCGAGTTGCTGGGATTACAGATATGCGCCACCACGTCCAGCTAATTTTTCCATTTTATAAAGACAGGGTCTCGCTCTTGCTCAGGCTGATCTCAAACTCCTGACCTTAAGCAATCCATCCGCTTTGGCCTCCCAAAGTGCTAGGATTACAAGGGTTAGCCACTGCGCCCGGCCCCTTGTGAATACTATTAATGCACCAGGGTCTCCTCCCCAGAACTAGCGAATCGTGTGCCTTATCTCTCCCAGTACGCAGCCGAATGGTGGCGGGTACCCTTACCTTTGCCGGACAGTGGATCCTGCCGCCCGGGCGGCCACTGCTTTGCTGGGAGAGCGCCCTGAAGAACCCACGTTAGTGCCACTGGGGGTCGGACCGGGCTGTAGAGGAAGACAAGAAAAACGGGTGAGCCCCGCGGGCCTGCTCCCAACCCCCCGGCCCTGACGGCCGAGTCCGGCACCCGCACGCGAAGGTGGGGGAAGCGAGGGAGGAAGAGCGCCTGGCAGAGGCGGGAATCAAGGAAGGGAGGCTGGGGCCGCCATACCATGGTGGAGCCTGGAGGGTAGCAGGGCGCTGCGGTGGACCGCCAGAAAGTTTCGGAGCCTCCGAGGGGCCGGCGGCTGCAGAGAATGGCTCAGGCCCCGCCCCCAGACCTGAAGCCGGGTCCTCGCTGACTCCAGGGACGCCTGGGTTGTCCCACAATATGCCTGCCTGTAGATATTCTGCTACAGGCGACTTGGTGAGCTGCTCTGTGGTAAGCACAGACCTCCTACCTCCTTCGTTTGGATCACAATGTCCTTCACAGAGTCCAGGCCCTACCAAAGGGAGGATGTAACCAGGGTCAGAGGAGAAATTTTCTCCGGCAGTTACTAGGCGCCCACAGATTTGCGCTGATGTGGCCTAGCGGACGCACGCACGACGGGCGGGGTCAGCCCGCAGAGGCCAGCTGGGAGCCGGGGCGGAGCTTGCGCGGAAGGCCCCCTCAGCGTGCTGGGCGCAGGCGCGGCTCCCGGGCCATGGCGGAGGACCGGGACCGCGACCGAGACCGGGACCGGGACCAGGATCCGGTTCCCAAGCCGTCGGTGCTGTTCCTGCACCCGGACCTGGGCGTGGGCGGCGCCGAGCGGCTGGTGCTGGACGCGGCACTGGCGCTGCAGGCGCGCGGATGTAGCGTGAAGATCTGGACAGCGCACTATGACCCGAGCCACTGCTTCGCCGAGAGCCGCGAGCTGCCGGTGCGCTGCGCCGGGGACTGGCTGCCGCGCGGCCTGGGCTGGGGCGGCCGCGGCGCCGCGGTCTGCGCCTACGTGCGCATGGTCTTCCTGGCGCTCTACGTGCTGTTCCTCGCGGACGAGGAGTTCGACGTGGTCGTGTGCGACCAGGTGAGCCGGCTGCGCGAGTGCGGACCTCACAGTGCAGGGGGCGCGGCTGGCGTGACTTCTGAGGAAGGACCTCGCCCGTGTGCAGTTCCGAAAGATCGGAACTGACCTGGAGAAGTCAGGGCTGGGAGCGAGCCTATGGTTCTCTAACTTTAGCGGGACCCGGCAAAGCTGCAGATGGAAGCCCCGCCTGCCTTCCAGGAAGTTTTTACCCTGGAGCCCGGAGGTGGGGCCAAAAAATCTGCATTTCTAACTGCGTCTTGGGGTGATTGTGAATCTGGCCTTAGAGCTCGCTCTAAGAAGCATTAGCATTCGAAGTCAGCTTCGGTCACCTTTTCATTCTGAGGAACTCGTGTATTCTCCGTATGTGTTAAAAACACAAGCTGAATTTGTCATGCCCTTATTAAAACTTTAACGCGCCTCTCCATTGGTCTTTAGAGAAAAGTCCAAGTTTTTTTTACCCTTGTAAGTAACGTCCACCTGGATCTGCCATGTAGCTGTTCTAGATTTTATCTTTGTTACCTTCCCCCCCTAAAAAAAGTTTATTTTAAAAAGTAGCATTTATTCAACAGAAAATTCAGTAGTATAGAAGGGTGTAGTATAACAGTCTCATCTCATTTCACTCCCTGAAGATAGCCACTGTTAACAGTTTCTCTTGCATCCTTCCAGAATTTGTCTGTGGCTGCACCAGCATGTGTGTGCCTCTTTGTAGGTATATCTTCTTATTTGTGCATAATTGGGATTATGAATACCTGCTATTGGGCACCTTGCTTTTTTCCAGCAAAAATTTCTATTTGGAACATCTTTATTTATCAATGTTAGAAATTCAGTTCATTCTTTGTTATGCCTGGAAAATCCACTTTTGTTTAAATGTACCATGAGTTAAACGTTCTATTAAAGGACTCCAATGCTGTAAGCAGTTTTGGTGAGTAGGTCAGCATTGTCATAAATGTCCTTATACTTCATTTTTTCTTATTTCTGCAAACATGTCGTTTGAGTAAATTCCTAAAGTTAGTGAGTCAACTGGTTGTTCATTTTAAATGTCAATAGCTATTGCCAAATTTGCCTTCCAAAGAGGTTATGTCACTTTACACTCCCACAGCGTATGATAGAGCCAGTTACTCCAGGCTCTTGTCCCGTTGGATATTATCAACCATTTTAATCTTTACTAAACTGATAGATGGAAATGGCATCGTATTTGTATTTCGGTTTAATTATGACTCCTGAGTTACTTTTGATCATCCTTGCTTGTGTGGAAGCTTTCTTTTTAAGTAATGTGGACATTTACCAAACATCCTGCATGTGTCAGTAAGCACAAGGCAGGTGAGACTGTACTGGGTAGAGAAAAAAATTCGGGGCTTGGACATGGGAGACCTGGATTCAGGTTCCATATCTGCTGCTTTAACTAAGTCACTTTGAATAAATTGCACCTTATCCCTAAAGCTTATGAATAAATTGCACCTTATCCCTAAAGCTTACCTTTAGGTGTTAAGTGAGCTGGGAATTAAGTGACTTGTAACAATTACCGAACAAAAAAGTCTATATGGATGCCAGCCAGCATGTATTAATATTTCATGCTCAGTTATGACTATAGTATTTATATACTAAACTTCAAGTATTTTATATATATCAGTGTATTTGATAATCACAAAAATTATGTGGGGTTTTTTTGAACTATAATTGTCACCTCGTTGCAGAAAAGGATACTGAGGCCCAGAATGGGGTAAATTACTTGATCACACAGAGCTGAAATTCAAACCCTGCCAATCTTGACTCCAGAGCTTGTTCTCTAAACTACTATAGTTCATTCATTTCCATTCCTTAGGAGGAGAAAGATCCTGAAGCTACATCTGTCCAGTATGGTAGCCACTAGCCACATGTGGCTGTTGAGCACTTGAAATGTGGCTAGTCTGAACTGAGATCTGCTAAAGTATAAAATACAAACATGATTTTGAAGATTTAATGTGAAAAAAAGAATATAAATATCTCATTAATATCTTTTAGTGTTGATTACATTTTGAAATGATAATGATGTAGATAAAATGTATTAAAATTAATTTCACCCTTATAACATGTTTAATGTTACTAGATTTTTATTTATTTCTGTTGGACAGCACTGTACAAGAGGAAACCACTGGACTTGAAGCTTTAAATGTTTAGCACACATCTAGCAAACGTCTGCCAACCTTCTATACACAGGCATTGTGTGGGTGAGAATCTGGGGGAACAAAGCAGAATCAGACATTGTCCCTGAGGAGCCCATAGACAAGCAGACAGGGTGGGTGTCTGTGCTTTTGGTTGTGTTGAAGTTGAGTTGACCAGTCACTTTATCTGCTGTTGATTTTTGCTTTGGCTAGGTGTCTGCGTGTATCCCCATGTTCAGGCTGGCCAGACGGCGTAAGAAGATCCTGTTTTACTGTCACTTCCCAGATCTACTTCTCACCAAGAGAGATTCTTTTCTTAAACGGCTATACAGGGCCCCAATTGACTGGATAGAGGAGTACACCACAGGCATGGCAGACTGCATCTTGGTCAACAGCCGTTTCACAGCTGCTGTTTTTAAGGAAACATTCAAGTCCCTGTCTCACATAGACCCTGACGTCCTCTACCCATCTCTGAATGTCACCCGCTTTGACTCAGCTGTTCCTGAAAAGCTTGATGACCTAGTCCCCAAGGGGAAAAAATTTCTATTCCTCTCCATCAACAGATATGAAAGGAAGAAAAATCTGACTTTGGCACTGGAAGCCCTTGTGCACCTGCGTGGAAGATTGACATCCCAAGATTGGGAGAGGGTTCATCTGATCATGGCAGGTGGTTATGACGAGAGAGTCCTAGAGAATGTGGAACACTATCAAGAGTTGAAGAAAATGGTCCACCAGTCTGACCTTGACCAGTATGTGACCTTCTTGAGGTCTTTCTCAGACAAACAGAAAATCTCACTCCTCCATGGCTGCACGTGTGTGCTTTACACACCGAGCAATGAGCACTTTGGCATCGTCCCTCTGGAGGCCATGTACATGCAGTGCCCAGTCATTGCCGTTAATTCGGGTGGGCCCTTGGAGTCCATCGTCCACAGTGTCACAGGGTTTCTGTGTGAGCCTGACCCATTGCACTTCTCAGAAGCAATAGAAAAGTTCATCCATGAACCTTCCTTAAAAGCCACAATGGGCCTGGCTGGAAGAGCCAGGG
Source organism: Lepilemur ruficaudatus (assembly GCA_963574885.1). NCBI lineage: Eukaryota > Metazoa > Chordata > Mammalia > Primates > Lepilemuridae > Lepilemur > Lepilemur ruficaudatus. The sequence continues at coordinate 4,683 of CAUYRT010033931.1, forward strand.
TGAAGGAAAAGTTTTCCCCTGAAGCATTTACAGAACAGCTCTACCATTATGTCACCAAACTGCTAGTATAATCAGATTCCTTTTAAGATGTTTATACTACATTCATTAATGTCATTTTTATGGCTTGTAAACCCAGTTTTGAAACCAAAAAACCTAGATCTAGTGCAGAAGAGATTTTTTTTAAAAAAAAATAAACTTAAGTCTTGAATCTGAGCCACCTTCCTATATACTATACCTCCTTGTCTACTTTTTCAGAAAAACAGTATCCTTTATGCTGTAATCATTCCAAGTCTTACCAGTGTTAAGTTATAAATGTGGTATAATTCCATGTCTAGCAGAGTATTTTAATTACATTTTCTCTGCATTATTGTTCCTCTGCCTGTAAATTTTGAATGATCTTGTGCCTTAATTGCTTTTGATAGTTTAAATGTATCAATATCAAAGTTGATTAATTTGGCTTCATAGCATAATAAGAACAGGGTTACTGTAGTTCCCAGAATCAATCCACTGAAGTGTTCACTGTCATCTGTTAGGAAATTTTTGTTAGTCATACTTTTGCCTGGATCTATAGCAAGAGACCTCTGTATTTTTTTTTCAAAGAATGATTTACTGTATTTTTGTACACTTACACATAACGATAAAACACGTGTATCATAGAGACAAAAAAATATGAGATTTTGGTCTCCACGATATATTTTGGTATTGTTAGGAACATAGATATGACAGCCAAACCTGAAGCCAGAAAACTAAAGTGGATATTAAAATGAAGTGGGAACATTGTCCCACATGCAGTGTACGTCTTGTTTCTTAATGTCATCTGGGTCATCAGTTTTGTTAATATTTGTGTTGTCTTGACTAAGGTCCTACTAAGTATAGGACACAAATGTTTTTTATCCTTCAAGGCCTGGCTCCAATGCCATTGCTGTGACACTTTCCTTGCCCCTCTGGCTACCTCCCAAACTAGAATTGATCTTCCCCTCTGAATACTCTAACTCTTTCATGACGTTGGCAAGTCTTACAGTTCCTTATTACCTGTTGACCTAAGTACCAGTAATAAAGTAGTTTCAAACATACCTTTAAAGCTAAGTTCATTTTAAAAAAAATAATAAAAGATCACTAGCCAAAGGCTCCACATTGATTAACTAAGAGCACAGACTTGAGAGCCTAACAGCCTGTATGATCTTGGGTAAACTCATCTTTGCACCTTGTCTTCTTTATCTGTAAAGTGGAATAATCGTATTATTCTTCTTTCCTTATAGGATGGTTAGGACACATTGTGATAATATGTCAAGTACTTAAAACAGTACTTGGCATATAGTACATAAATGTTATTAACTATTTTGCAGTTTAGGAATATTGCAAATTACTATATTAGTTCCACGTGGGTACATGCTACACTACCATATTGTTCTTTAGGGGTTCTTTAGAGCAGCAGCCCCCAACCTTTTTGGCACCACGGACTGGTTTCATGGAAGACAGTTTTTTCCATGGGATCGGCAGTGGGGTGTGGAGCAATGGGGAGTGGTTGTAAGTACACCTCCTGCTGTGTGGGCCCCCCACTTTCCTAAGTTTCATAGAAGACAATTTTTCCATGGACATGGGGGCAGGGGGTTGTTGGAGCTCTGCAGCCCAGTCCCCAACAGGCCACAGACCAGTACTGATCCACAGCCCAGGGGTTGGGGACCGCAGCTTTAGGGAATGAAATTTCAGTTTATAATTTATCATGTACATTTGTATCACAGGTTTATTTTGCAAAATAACTACCAAAAAGGAGTACTATAAAATGAGGATGTCAAATATTTTGAGTTTTTTATGAAATGAAAAGTTCTGTTGAGTTCTGTTTTCTTTGGCATTGAGAAAACTCACTGTCCAGTAGAGAGGTCATCCCCACTTTGTGGCTTGGTGCGTGTATTTCTAGGAACTGCAGCGTTTCCAGAAAGGCCTGGTGGCTCTCACTGTGGCATTTAGCATAGACAGACTTGATCACGCTCTGATCTATAACAGTGCTTACTCATCCCAAGCACTAAAACTTTTCCTTATTTGACCATCTTTATGCAGATCCTTCCAAATGGACTACAGGCTTCATGGGCCTTTAGTTTAACTTCTTTTCATTATCCTAAGCTCCAGCAGGTGACAGTAAGACTCCGTAGGTCTGGGAGGGATGCAGAGCCCTGCCTGCCATGAGCTTCCAGCTTCCGACCATTGACTCCTGGCTCCTGGACCTAGGATGGCACTTTGCCCATAGGAGGTGTTCACAGTTTCCAAAACTAAGCTGAAGTTAGGGAAAATAGAAGCATGAAACATTGAAGGTGAATTGTTGGGGACCTTATAAATAGTACTTCTGTCACTTTATACAGGGCATGGTATGAAATTCATAGCAGACAACTCATTTAATCCTCTCAGCAGTTCTGTGTGATGTAGGTATTCTTCCTTTTGTTGGTGAATGTAGTAAAGCAACTTGCCTTTGTCACATAGCCTTGGGGGACGGTCAGAGTCTCAAATCCCTCTGATTCCAAAGTCCAGCCACTTTACCATCCTTCATTCTGCCTTCGCCATAACCAGATTCCTTGTGTGGTGTTTCTTCAGTGCTTTCCCCCTGCAACACTGCAGTCACACTTCTCCAAGCGCTCGGGTTTAGAATGGCTTTGCTATTCACTTTCCTTTTTCATCTTCGGGGCACTTGTGAGATGGGTATGATCCCCCATTTTCTATACAAAGAAAGAAACTCAGAGAGATGAAAGATTTGCCCAAGGGCACACAATTAAAAAGAGCCAGCATTCAACCCTTGGTTACCTGAGCCATCCAAAACTCTGTACATACCAGAATTTCTCAGTCTGCTCCCCTTTGTTATGCATAAATATCCCATGTCCTTCATACACCCACACACTCATTGGGCCAGTGTAATGGGGGCGCGGGGGGCGGAGATTGTGTCATAGATCCACCCACTCAGCTAAGGGGGAGCAGTATTAAAAATATAGTACAAGGATATACTAACCAAAACAGCATAGTATTGGTCTGAAAACAGATACATAGACCAATGGAACAGAATAGAGAATCCAGAAATAAATCTATATTTTACAGCCAACTAATTTTTGACAAAGGCACCAAGAACCTACATTGGGGAAAGGACACACTCTTCAATAAATGGTGCTGTGAAAACTGTATATCCATATGTAGAAGTATGAATCTAGAGCCCTACCTCTCACCACATACAAAATCTACTCAAAATAGATCAAAGACTTAAATCTAAAACCTGGAAACTATGAGACTATTAGAAGAAAGCATAAGGGAAACACTCCAGGACATTTGGTCTATGCAGATATTTTATGGCTAAGACCTTAAAAGCACAGGTAACAAAAACAGACAAATGGGACTATGGTAAATTAAAAAAAACTTTTTCACAGCAAAAACAAACAAACAACAGAGTGAAGAGACAACATATTGAATGGGAGAACATATTTGGAAAGTATTCATCTAACAAGGGACTAACATCCAGAGTATACAAGGACCTCAAACAGTAAAAAGTAATCCCATTAAAAGGAGAGTAAAGGACACTAACATACATTTCTCAAACGAAGACGTACAAATGGCCAAAAGGTATCTGAAAAAAAATGCTCAACATCACTAATCATCAGGGCAATGCAATTCAAAACCACAATGAGATCTCATCCCAGTTAGAATCGTTACTATTAAAAATACAAAAAACAACAGACACTGGGGAGGATGTGGAGAAAAGGGAACTCTTATACCCTGTTTGTTGGGATGTAAATTAGTACATCTACGAAGAACAGTATAGCTATTCCTCAAAAAACTAAAACCAGAACTACCATACAATCCCACTACTGCGTATTTATCCAAAGGAAAGGAAATTGGTATATCAAGGGGATACCTGCACCCCATGTTTATTGCAGTACTCTTCACAATAGCAAAGATACGGAATCAACCTAAGTGTCCATCAATGCATAAATGGATAAGGCAAATGTATTATATATGCACAATGGAGTACTATTCAGCCATAAAAAAGAATGAAATCCTGTCATTTGCAGCAGCAACATGGATGGAACTGGAAGTTATTATGTTAAGTGAAATAAACTAGGCACAGAAAGATAAATATCACATATTCTCACTCACGTGGGAGCCTAAAAAGTTGACCTCATGGAGGTAGAGAGCAGAATGATAGTTACCAGAGGCTGGGAAGGGTGGGATGGAGAAAGAGAAGTTGGTTAATGGATACGAACATACAGTTAGATAGAAGGAATAATTTCTAATGTTGGATAGCAGAGTAGGGTGACTATAGTTAACAACAATGTATTGTGTATTTCAAAATACCTAGAAGAGAGGACTTAAAATCCCCACACTTAGAAATGATAAATGCTGGAGGTGATGGATACCCTCACTAGCCTGACTTGATCATTGCACACGCTACACATTTAACAAAATATCACATATTTGTTCCCCATAAATACATACAAATATGTGTCAAAAATTAAAAATTAAAAAAAAACTTACACCCAGGCCATCTCTTCCCACATACCTTTTACCCATTGCTTCTACTTCCTCAATGAATCTTACCAAATATATTACTATATTTAGGACCTACCTTGTGCAAGGGACTGGTGATTAAAAAAATGAAATTAACAATTTAATACCCTTTGACTTACATAATTCTGCATTGCTTGATATTAATATTCCCAGACTTTTCTCTTTGTTCATATTTGAATAATCATATTTTACCCATATTTTAATTTTAAATATTTTTTGGGTTTGTCTAATAAGCAGAAAAACCTTGGATTTAGGGCTTTTTTCTTGTACCTAATAGAATTGGGCTTTAATGTTTTGTTAAAAGACCACTGGGGTTGCTCTTATTACACCTGTGTATAGAGAGATATATCCTTTCTACCTTCCTTTCTTGCTTAAAAAGGATGCTTGCATTCCCTTCCCCCTTTCTTCATTCTTTGGATCTCCACTGATATATATCGTTATCCCATTATTTCAATTTAAATAATTTCTTTCAAATATTTTAATCTTTTAATCTCAATTTTGGCAATATATCTGCTCCAATTGTTAGAATTTATTTCAATATAGTCAACTAATCTCACTGCTTCTTACCAGTCCTTAATTGCCATTCTTGAGTTCCTACCTTAGATTCATTGTCCCCTTCTTATGGAAAACATCTTTGAGTAACATTTTCAGAGAAAAAATATGCATTTGCATAATTTCCACTGTCTTTACATATAAATATCTTGATTGTATATAAAAGTCTTTTTTGACAGGGGGAGTTGAATGCAGAGGCAGCATCCTGCTTTTCCCAAAAGCCTTGAGTCACATGTTTTTCTTTCAATGCTTTGTAAATGTTTTATTATCTTCTAGGACAGCTTTTCAACCTATAGTATACCCCGGGAATAATAAGCTATAAAAGATGCTTCAGGAAAAAGGGCTCCACGGACATATATTAATAAGTGTAGGAAAGTTCCCATTCTATTGGAAATGTACCAGGCAAAATAGCATAGTAGAGGCCATGAGCCACCCTGAGGTAATGAGGATGGTTTAACTTTATTTCCAGTGTGCCCAAGCTGTTTGACTGCAGTAATATTGAGACAAAGCAAATGACCAATATAAGGGACTAGGTAACAACTGTTGAACATTTACTATGCACTAGGCACTGTTCTAGGACATAAGTCTATGTATACCAACTGATTAATCCTCACAACAGTTCTATGCAGTTGGTAGAATTTTTCAACCTATTTCAACAAATGAGGAAACTGAGGCAGAAAGAGCTGGAAAATGCTGGAGCCAAATTCAAAGTGAAACAGTTTGCTCCTGTAGCATTATTCATACCCTTAAGAATTGGCAGGTAAGGGCAAAATAAAGGCAACTTCTATCTTTCCTAAGTCTGAAAAACAGAGCAAAACATCTGATTGCACCAGAAAAGAAGGGAACTTTCCACCAACCAGAAATATGCCCTGCTAGACTGTCACAGAATTTGATGCTGAATTACGGCAAAGGCACTTTGGGGGGTAATCTGATTATCGTCCCGTGCAAGTGCTCAAACTCTGCTGTTGGCCAACATCCAGGACCCATCATTGAATACTCATCACCTCATCAATTCATCCTCCTCAACTGACGGGCAAAACAACATCCAAATATTCATTGCACATCTGTGCTGGGCAGATTATACATTAGCAATTCAAATCCGGCCAGTGTACTGGCCGTTCCCGTAAATGCATCTGTTTGGGTGAGATGCCTTGTTGTCTGGGATGGATAATAAGGCAACTCGGTCTAATCTTGAAGAACAATCAACCCATCTTGCGAAGGTGACTGGCTGTGTGTGTTCTTGCCCTGGCAGCGCTGGGACAATGGCCCCATAATGTACTCGACTCAGCTGGCAATGAAGTCCCATCCTGATTAGTCGCCATGGCTGGTGTCAATCACCACAGGATGCACCATTGTCCTCTGGTCCCCAACACCGTTTATTTACAGGAAAACAAAGGCTTCGGGGGGCTATGGCAGCTTCCCAGAGATTGCAAAATAGATTGAGCTGTCAAGCACACAAAGTAGATGAAGATTAATGAGTTGTGCGGACAATAAATATGAAGAGATGACCATGAATATGCTAATGGGCATTATCCATATTCACCGTAATTGCTACCAAAATTAAAAGGTGATGTGAAGAAGATGGGTCACGGGGTGACAGGGAGATAATCTTGGATGCTTGAGACACTCACCCCAGATAAGACTCTCCACAGGTTTCCTTTCCCCGATTAAACCATCCCGAAGCATCATTGTTCACAAGCTGTCTGAATACGCTCCTTTTAAACAGGGATGTAAGGGGCGGGGTGGGGGGAAGCTGAAAAAGTTACTTTAGGGAAAGGTGTAACTAGAATAAGAAAGGTGCTTATCAAAGGCAACAAGTGATCAGCTGTCAGGCTCCCAGCTCAATCCCAGGCTCCCCAGGGACAGAATTGATGAGGGATGTCACTTCTAACTTCAGACCCCCACCCCAGACCCACAGGGATTGTTGAGAATGGTATTTAGATCACCTTTCAGGGAGGAGTGGATGATTTTTTTCAAAGTATTCTAATACTCTAATTTTTTAAAAAACAAGCATAATAGATACAGTTGAAGAACATCATCTTTCAAGGCGAATGAAATCTTGCTGCTGTGAATGGTTTGATTTTGAAAAGCTATATTGTGTAGAACCGTGGCATGGGTGTGTTTAGCCAAGTCCCACCCAGCCTTGCAGCCCATCCTCACAGTCCTCCATGTGGTCGGATGGTGGTCTCTGTCCCCAGTCACTTCCTTTCTTCCTTTCCATCCTCATGTCTGTGGTTGGGGGTGAAGTTCTCATAACAACACACCTCAGTGATGCTGTGGGAGGCCATGAATGGCAGAAAGAGAAAGGTTTTCTTGTTTCTAGCTTCTCTGTTCTGGACAACCTGCTCCCCCAGAGGTCTATGAGACATTCCCTGATTGCGGGACTCACCTTTACTCCTTCAGGACAGAGACCAAGCGTGTTCCTTGGCCCACATCAAGGGAAGGGCCAGCAGGAGGAAACCGGGGTCTCAGGATGGAGGGCAGCAGGGTAGGAGAGAGGAAGGGGGGTTGGGAGAAGGGTGGGGCCCCGGGAGACTATCTGAGGCTGACTCTGCATGGACTGAAGATCTGCCTAACAGGGAGAAAAAAGGCAATTTTATACAAATGTTTGAAACAACCTTACTGAAATAGGTTAGATAAAGAGGTACTGACCTAAGTAACTCTGGAAACGAGTGAGGCCTGGAGAACGAAAGGCCGAGGGAATGGCACATAAGCAACAAAGTTGTTTCCCATGAGCGCATGGGTTAACAATCCTGAAACCAGTACACGTGTGTCTTGGAATTGAACAGTTAAGCAAATGGAGGGCAGGTGGTGGGAGCCAGGTGTCTCACTGATGGAGTGGGATTTGCAGGTAAGCAAGGGGAGAAGGCTAGAATGATCCACATGGTAATTGAGCAGAGTTGAAAACATCAGTATGAACTCTTGTTTAACTTAGTGTAGACACAGATGGTTGGTTACACATAGAAATAGTGATACACAGGTTACTATACACACGAATGTTTCCTTGCCCTGTCAGCTGAGAGGGCCTAGAAGCAGTGACACTCCAGGGTCAATGACATCAGAGTAGCAACAAGCTCACCCAGCACCTAGATCTCAGTTTCTAATACCATTCTCCAATAAAAGGCACCAGGGCCCCTTAGACTAATGGGTCATTCTAGGACCAGGGCACGAATATACAAGACAAGCCTAGAGCATCTTGTAAGGCCAGAAAGTGAAGAAGTGCTTAAAAAGAAAAAGCCACATTGATAGAATGCCAATGGGACACAGGAGCAACAAAATAAAGTATTGATATAATAGTAATCAAGTAAAACCCTCAATATGAAACAAATATGCATGGCTCCATACCAATATAAATAAATGATTGAATAAATAAATAAATGGAAGAGAATAGAAGAGACAAATATCCCAAGCAGAAGAATTCTGAATAATTTATGTAGCTATCCTGCCCTCAAGGATGTGGAAGGTAGTTCCCTGCTCTAATTTTGGGCTTCTTTCCAAAGAATACAGTATGGAAAGGGGGAAAAAGAGTGACTTTATAGTGGAGAAACGTGGCAAACGCCACTTCAGCCAGGTGATTAAGATCAATATTGCAAGTCATGTTGATAGGGTCTACCCTGGATACATGATGAGAATGGCACTTTACCTCTGTGGTCTTCTTCCTCCAAACCCATAACGCCAAGCTAATCACGAGAAAAATATCAGACACATTCCAGCAGAGGGGAATCCTATAGAATACCTGACCAGTAGTCCTCAAAGCTGTCAACATCATCAAAAACAAGAAAAGTCAGGCCGGGCGCAGTGGCTCACACCTGTAATCCTAGCACTCTGGGCGGCTGAGGCGGGAGGATTGCTCAAGGTCAGGAGTTCGAAACCAGCCTGACCAAGAGCAAGACTCCATCTCTACTAAAAATAGAAAGAAATTAATTGGCCAACTAAAAAATATATATATACAGAAAAAATTAGCTGGGCATGGTGGTGCATGCCTGTAGTCCCAACTACTCTGGAGGCTGAGGCAGAAGGATCGCTTGAGCCCAGGAGTTTGAGGTTGCTGTGAGCTAGGCTGACGCCATGGCACTCTAGCCCGGGCAACAGAGTGAGACTGTGTCTCAAAAAAATAAAAAATTTAAGAAAAAAAATTAAAAATTTCTACATGGAAAAAATGACAATAGCAAAGTCCAAAGGCAAATGGCAACTAAGAGGCCCTTCATAGTCAAGGAGCTAATCTCCTTAATATATAAAGAATTCTCATAAAACAATAAGAAAAAAATAAAAAGTTTTATAAATGATCTAGATAGTTCCCAGAATAGGAAATTCAAATGAGCTTAAAACTTTAAAAAATACTCAACCTCAATTATTATAAAGTAAATACAAATTAAAACTATGACATCAGTTTTTACTTGCATTAGCAAAAAAAAACTGATACCACTCTCTGGGGGTATAAAGTAACAGATACTGTCACTCATTGCTGAGAGGACAGTTTGGAAGTCCTCCTGAAATTACAAATGGATGAACCCTTTGACCCAGGAAGTCAACATCTAGAGATTTACCAGAAGTGTGAGTCCTCCAAACTTTTTTCTTCTTTTTGAAGATTGTTTGGCTATTTAGGGTCTCTTGAGATTCCATATAAATTTTAGGAAAAATTTTTCTATTTCCACACACACAAAAATGTCATTTTGTAGTTTGATAGGGATTTCACTGACTCTGTAGATCACTTTGGGTAGCATTGACATAATAATACTAAATCTTTCAATCTATGAACCTAGGATTATTCCATTTATTTTTGTCTTTAATTTATTTCAGCAGTGCTTTGTAGTTTTCAGTTTACAAGTGTTTACCCTCCTTGGTTAGGTTTATCCTAAGTATTTTATTCTTTCTGACGCAATTGTAAATGAAACTCTTTTCTTAATTTTCAGTTCAGTTGTTCATTGAGTGTCTAGAAATGCAACTGATCATTGTGAAGTCTAACTGTAATTTCCTTCCTTATTCTGTGGGCCTCACCAGATCAGGGCATTCTTGATAAAAATACTTCTTACATTTGGGCAGCTCATTAAGATTCTGCTTTTTGAAATGAGTTTCTCCCCAGGTTTTCCAAACTTTTATTTTCTTGTCCAATTACACAGGCTAGGACTTCTGGCAATGTTCTATGAACATGTTAAAAGTGTGCATCCCCATCTTATTCCCCACTGAGGGAAAACATTCCGTATTTCTCCATTTAGTGTGTGTTAGTTATAGGTTGTTTACTATGTACAGCATTGATCAGATTAGGAAAGTTTCTTTCTATTCAGAGTTTGCTGAGAATTTCCACGATGAATAAATAGGTGGTCACATTTTTTTTCACATCGTTTTTCTGCATAGCCTGAGATGATCATACATTTTTTTCTCTTTTACTCTGATTTAAAATGTAAAACTGACCTTGCATTTCTGCTATAAACACCACTTAGTCATGATATATCATCCTTTTAATGTTTACTGAAATCAATTTGCCAGTGTTTGCTTAGTCTTTTATGTGGAAAATTTTTATGCCAGTGTTTAGGCTTATGTGGAAAATTTTATGGCTTACATTATATTGGCCAGAACTCAGGCCAAACCTCACTACAAGAAAAGCTGGAAATGTTAACAAATAGATATTTCTGTCACAGAAATTAAGAGACATAGAAGATAGATATGAGAAGGTCCGTTGTGTATCTAATCAGTCTTGTAAGAGGGAAAAAAATCCCAAGGATATCAAGGAAGCAATATTTGGCTAGAAATCATGAGAATTTTCCAGAATTGATACAAAGACATAAATCTACATATTTAAGAAGTACAATATATTCCAAGAAGGGATAGATTTAAAAAAAAAAAAAAAGCCATGCACACACCTGTTTGAACAAAACTCCAGGACATCTAAGACAAACAGAAAGAGAGGGGGCTGGAGTGAAGAGCAGGTCACTTAGAAAGAAGCGACAGCCTGACGAACAACGAACTTCGATTGCAACACCAGGCCCTGCGACACCGTAGAGCATCTTCACGGTGCTGAGAGAGCACGACCACAGCCTTCCAGAATGAAGCAGTGCACTCTTTCTAGAACCAAGGCAAAATAAAGACACTCTCAGATAATCAGAAACAGACAGAATTCTACCAGGAGACCTGCCCTATAGAACACGGAAAATTACAGCATTTTTGAAATTCAAGAAGAAATGTAGCACAAGTGAAAAAGTAAAATAGTAATCACATTTGTAAATATAAATATCATCTGGATAAAACAAGGTTTGATTTGTAGAATCAAATAAGGATCAGAACTAAACTTCTGGGTAAGAAGAACTCACGAGTTGCCGGAGAGTAAACAAAGTTAAAATGTGTTGTATGGTTCAGGATAATTTAGACTTTGGTAAATTAAGTGCGCTAAGATTGCAAGGGTGGGTGACCACAAAAAGAATATAAATAGTGTATAAATTTCAGTGTTAATAAAAACAAATTAAATTTTAAAATAGAGAACAACTTGGAAAGACACTGAAAGATCAAAAAGAATACAAAAACAAGGTGATAGAATTGAATTCAAATATAGCAATAATCATAATAAATGTCTATGAACCAAACTTATTGGTTAATTAACAGAGATGAGATTGTAAAAAAATACAATATGTCGTCTACAGTGACACACTGAAAAGACAGGGACACAGAATACTGAAAATAAAAGAATAGAGAGTGATATACCAGTAAAATACCACCCAGAAGAAACCCGAACTCAATATAACAACAGCAGATGAAATACACTAGAGTGGAAAGCATTATTTGGGATTATAGGGAGTCACTTCATAAACTTAAATCATATATAATAATTCTAGAGTTAAGCAAACTAAAAAATAACATCAAAACTATGTAAACAAAAATTGCTAAACTTCAGAAGGCAATGACAAATCTATCGTCACAGTGAGCGATTCAACATATTTCTTTCAGTGATAAGTTAAGGAGATAAGAAATAACTAGAGGCCGAGCATGGTGGCTCACGCCTGTAATCCTAGCACTCTGGGAGGCCGAGGTGGGAGGATCGCTCAAGGTCAGGAGTTCGAAACCAGCCTGAGCAAGAGCGAGACCCCGTCTCTACTAAAAATAGAAAGAACTTAATTGGCCAACTAAAAATATATAGAGACAAAATCAGCCGGGCATGGTGGCGCATGCCTGTAGTCCCAGCTCCTTGGGAGGCTGAGGCTGGAGGATCACTCGAGCCCAGGAGTTTGAGGTTGCTGTGAGCCAGGCTGATGCCACGGCACTGTAGCCCGGGCAACAGACTGAGATTTTGTCTCCAAAAAAAAAAAAAAAAAAAAAAAAAAAAAAAAAAAAAAAAAAAAATAAAAAAAAGCATTTAATAATCTAGATAGGGTAGAAAAAAAAAATATAAAAAAACAAA
>CAUYRT010033932.1:0-33101 GCA_963574885.1 Lepilemur ruficaudatus
AATTTCTTTCTTTCTATTTATAGTAGAGACGGGGTCTCACTCTTGCTCAGGCTGGTTTCGAACTCCTGACCTTGAGCGATCCGCCCGCCTCGGCCTCCCAGAGTGCTAGGATTACAGGCGTGAGCCACTGCGCCCGGCCTAATTTTTTAATTTTTAGTAGAGACAGGTCTCACTCTTGCTCAGGCTGGTCTTGAACTCCTAAGATCAAGCTATCCTCCCGCCTTGGCCTCCCAGAGTGCTAGGATTACAGGCGTTTGGTTCACTTTTTAAAATGGGAGATGGCCGATTATGTACAAGGTATTGCCATGACAACTTTGCTGCTGAGTTCCCCTGGATGCAGCAGGTCCTGGTCCTGATTTTTTAAAAACTACAAATGTCAGAAATGGGTCAGGGACAGTGACAATTGTCCTGCCATCCTTAACATTTGTGTTTGACATTATCAACTTACTTAGGGGAAATTTTTAAATCTAAAATTATACAGTGCCAAACTAACAATATTAACGGAAAACGTGATCATTAATTATAGAAGCAATTTATGTAATTTATTCAATAAATATTTATTGAATGCCTATTATGTGCCAAGCATTGTTCCAGGTGCTAGGGATATCGCAGTGAATAAAAAATGTCCCCTGTTCTCATAAAATTTACATTTTGGGAGGACTAAAGTCATTTGGGAGCTAAAAGATTAGAACCAAGTACAAAAGGAAGGCTTTTCCAAGATATAATCAGAACTTAATTTCAAAGTTAAATCATTTGAGATTTGTTGAAAAATATTTTCCTTTGTACTTTAGTTTTCCCTTTCCAGATTGAGTAGCCCTAATCTTTTAAATCTGTTTTTACACGTAAACACTTTCATCCACTTGAGAATTTTAAACAACATGTTTCTGGTCATTCTCTGGTTCCCTTATGTCATTTTTCCCTTATTATATTTAAATTTAAAAAAGTAAGTAGTACATTCACCTGGTACAATATGAAAACATAAATGGTAGAGTGAAAATCTCTCTAATAGCCCTCTCCCTGGCCATCCGGGCTTCTCCCACAGGGCTACTAATATATGTCCATCCAGAAACATTTTCTGCATATGTAGGAAAGTACATATGTTCTTTTATCTCCATTTTTACATGTTTTGAACAGTTATGACATTTGATTTTTTATAACATAATTAGGTATTAGGTATTGGATAACTTAGGTATTAGTATATAAAGAGCTTACTCATTTGTTTTATGGCTGCATAGTATTCTGAAGTCTGGATTTATCAGAATGTATTTAACCTCTGATAGACATTTATGTTGTTTTCAATAGTTTTGCTACTATACTTCTTTTTGTTTTATTCTTTTTTTTTTTTTTTTTTGAGACAGAGTCTCACTCTGTCGCCCAGGCTAGAGTGCCGTGGCATCAGCCTAGCTCACAGCCACCTCAAACTCCTGGGCTCAAGCAATCCTTCTGCCTCAGCCTCCCAAGTAGCTGGGACTACAGGCATGCGCCACCATGCCCGGCTAATTTTTTCTATACATATTTTTAGTTGGCCAATTAATTTCTTTCTATTTATAGAAGAGATGGGGTCTCGCTCTTGCTCAGGCTGGTTTTGAACTCCTGACCTTGAGCGATCTGCCCACCTCGGCCTCCCAGAGTGCTAGGATTACAGGTGTGAGCCACCGCACCCGGCCTGTTTTCAATAGTTTGGTCCTATAAAAATAAACTTCTATGAATAATCTTACATATATACATTATATATATTCCTGTATATATACATATATATATAAACATATAGTCCTAGAAGTAGAATTTAGGATTTCTGGATCAAAGAATAAGTGCTTTTGTAATCCTGATAGATTTTTGCCAAATTATTCTCCAGAGAGGTTGTAGCAATTTACATATTGATCAACATTATAAAAGAGTATTTTCCCACATCAAGACTAGCATGGGATATTATCAGACTTTTTTGTTCATTACCAATATAGTAGATGAAATATGGCATTTTGTTGCTTTAATTTGCATTTCTTTTATTATGGGTGAGGTTAAACATCTTTTCATAGATTTAAGAGCCATTTGTATATCATTTTCTGTGAAAATCTTATTCAAATACCTTGTCCATTTTTCAATTAAATTGTAAGGTTCTTTGGTATTTTGTTTGTTTGTTTTAATTACTTTACTTTGGGTCTTCCAGTGAGGGCCAGAAAACCTGCTGGACAAATTCTAAAAGAGCTGTAACACTGAGTTATAAGGTTTCTAAAAGTTGATTTATGTGACTTATTTAAATATTTGGAAAATTAGCCCCTGTCTGTGATATATTAATAAATTCCCAAATTTCTGGCACTTGTGTTTTGACTCTGCTTTTGGTGATTTTTGCCTTGTAGAAAATTTTTATTTTCTATATGTTTAAATATTAAATAACACTTCTGTTTTATTTAGAAAGGCCCTCTCCACTCTGAGATAGATAAAAAAATTCTTTCTAGGTTTCATTTAATACTTTTAAGGGTATTACTTTTTTGTTGTTGTTGTTTTACATTTAAGTCTTTGATTCAAAACTTTCTGTTGAGAGATACGGAGCTTTTTTTCCCCATATGGCTACCCAGTTAGTTGCCCCATCCCTATTTGCAAAGTAATCTACTTTTTCTCCTACTGATTTGCATGCACTTTATCATAAATTCTTGTCATATTTGGGTCCACATCTGAACTTTCTATTATTTTTTATTGATTTGCCTATTGATGAGTCACTTCCATCCTGTGTTATTTATTGCAATTTTATTTTTACGATGCTGAGTCTTTGGGGTAGTTATTAGTGTTGTTTGCCAGCAGTAGTCAATGAGATGTGAGCAGAACTGATAACGTGTCATTTCTGTGCTGAGCTTGTCATTGTTAGTTTGAGAACCTCCAGAGTTTCCTTTTCCTCTGGCATAACCCACAGTGTTCAAGGTGGTGGCTATTCCTTTAGCCTGAGTCCCTGAGAGAATACAATGAAGCTCACTTTCGGCCGAGCCGTGATGGATTAGTAATATAAGCAACAAGTAAATTTTTTGTTGTTTTAAACCGCTGAGATTTGGGAGTTATTAAACTTTTGTTAAAACAGTAAATTCTAGCTTATTTTCACTAATATAGTCTTCCTACTGAAGAATATGGTATACCTCTCTTTTTGTTCACGGTTTTGTGTGCGTGTGTCCTTTAGGTGGATTTTAAAATTTTCATCTAGCTCTTGCATGGTTTTTCCTAAGTATATATTTTATTTTTGTCCTTGGTGCTACTGTAAATGGACTAAGTGTATAATTTATTTTTATCCATGGTGCTATTGTAAATGGACTTTTTTCTTCTATGATATCTTCTAACTCATTGTTATTTGTACAAATGTACCAATATTGTATGCAGTCTTCTTACTGTATTCAAGCATATGAAAGTTTTTCAGTTGATTTTCTTGAGTTTTCTAGGTATATAATCATTTTGCCTGAAAATAATAATTTTCTACATCTAAATTTTCCAATTTTTAACCATCTAATTTCTGTCTCTTGCTTATATATTGGTTAATACCTCCAGAACAGTGTTAAAAAATAGATATGGAAATTGATAGGTAAGGAATTTGCCTCAGTGCCCTCTACTTTTTTTTTTTTGAGACAGAGTCTCACGCTGTTGCCCAGCTAGAGTACTGTGGCATCAGCATATCTCATAGCAACCTCAAACTCCTGGGCTCAGGCGATCCTTCTGCCTCAGCCTCCGGAGTAGCTGGGACTACAGGCATGCGCCACCATGCCCGGCTAATTTTTTCTATATATTTTTAGCTGTCCAATTAATTTCTTTCTATTTATAGTAGAGACGAGGTCTCGCTCTTGCTCAGGCTGGTTTCGAACTCCTGACCTTGAGCAATCCGCCCGCCTCGGCCTCCCAGAGTGCTAGGGTTACAGGCGTGAGCCACCGCGCCCGGCCAAGAGCAAATTTTGACTTATTCCTCTGCCTCATCCTCCTTACCTGAACCACTGCAGGTTCTGCCAATTATACCTCCTAAACCTCCCTCTGATCAGTCTATATATCTTCATCTCCACTGCCGCTATGTTAGTTTACACCTTCATCCTTCATGTGATAACTGCTCTTTGGGCTCACCCCATTCTAACACAGCAATGTGAGATTTTTTAAAGTACAAACCTGACAGATTTCCCTGCTTAAAACTCTTCTGTGGTTCCCTATTAACCTCAGGATAAAGTCTGAAACATTTCAGCCCAAAGAACTTTCAGTTACATTTTGCCCCAGCTGGAACCTGACACCCCATTGCTTCTAGCACTGCCCCACACTTCACAACCACTGTCTATGTTCCCCGCTGCTGTTTCCAAGCCACTTGTCCTCTGGGGTCAGGCCTTCTGTCCTCCCCCTTCTACCTTGCCTCAGCGCTGATCTACTGGCCATTCCCTCACGTTCATCAATGACATCGACACATAAGTCTTCCTGTTTACCCAAGAGCCACTAGACCATTTCAACATCAATATGTTCCATCTTCCTAATTTGGGTGGCTAGCTGATCCCTGGAAGATAACGGTGCTCAATAAGTGTTACTTAAACTGACATCCAACACTGTGCGATCATAATGAACACTTTAATTTCCTTAACTCTGCACGTTAGTTAATTAAACAGATGTTGCCAACTCCGAGCCAAGCACTGGAATTGGTACTGGGTAACACGACAAGCATCGTCCCTGCCCTCAGCGTACTTACAGACTGGCAGGGCAGAGGGACAAGCAACTAGCTGATTTTAATGAAGAGTGTCTCCGACAGGATATTTCCCGGGTTCTGTTGAAGCTCAGAGGAGAGGCCCAAATCCAGACTCCAATGACCTCCAACCTTCACCTCCAACTCATGACCAACACCCTACGCTCTGTGACTAGCCAGAACCACTCCACCTGTGAAGCCTACAGTTGCAAGCTCTTTACTCTCCTGCTGCCTCCATCTGTTCTCAGATCTACTCTTGGGCCTAACAAAGAAAGTTACAGGCCATTAGGTAAGAATGTCTTCATACTCCTCTTCTGTCTTCCCGCGATACTGCTACCCACAGCCGTCCTTCTCTTTTCCCTGTCTCCCCCTCTCCCACAGCTTGGCGTCCCCGTCCTGCCTGCCTTCCCATGGCCCTCACTCCACCCAGTACTCCCTCCTCCCTGTATCCTCAACTGCTCTATGTAAACATCTTTCTTGTTAGCCTACTTAATTTTTGCCTATCTTTAAAGAAACATAAGCAAAAATGGAAACAAAAACCTGAACCTCACCTCTTCTCATCTCTCTGGTTTTCTCACTTCACAGCAAAGCTTCTGAAAAACTATCTACACTCTGTTTTCTGTTTCCCCACTGACCATCTTTCCTCAACCCACTGCCCCCTCATTTCCTTGTATCACTTTAACCAATGTCTCTGATAACCTCCAAATGGCCCAGTTCAATGAGGGTGCCTTAGTCCTTCGCTTGCTTGTCCTCTTGCTGTAACAACTAATATCAGTTATCATTCTTCTTACTCAAAATGCTTTCTTCCTTGACACCTGTCTGCCACGACATCTTCTCTTGGTTCGCCTGCATCCCTGGGTGCTGCCTCTACTCCCCACCCCCAATGCCTGTCACATGGTATGTAAGTCCGCAGTAAGGTGCCTCATAAGACACTCAGACATGACTAGGAATCCCTCTGCCCCACCTCCAACCTATCAGCAATTCCATTCAACATGAAATCAAAAAATAGTGTGGTAAGTGCTATGACACGGTAAGTACAGGATACTCTGGGAATGAGATGGAGGGACACCTACCCTGGCCTTGGCTTGGGTGCTGGCTGTTATGAAAAGCTTTCCAGAGGAGATACCATCTAGGCTGAAAAGCAATCTGCAGCTTTGGAAGAGGTGAGGAAAGTGTGTTCTAGGTAGAAGGAATAAAATATGCAATGGCTCAGAGGTGAGAGAGTATAAGGCATAAAGAGCTACAAGTGGAAGGCAGTATAGTACAGTAGTTAGGAACTTGGACTCTCGAGTTGGATGATCTTCCGCTTCCTGGCTGTGTGATCTTAGGCAAATTACATAACCTCTCTAGTCTTCAGTTCCCTTACCTGTGTGATAACAACATTTTATAAAGGTCAATAAACTACCTAACATATAGAAAACCCTCAATACAACTTAGCTCTTATTCTCATTCCTGAGATTGTTCAGAACAGCTGGAGCTCAGTATGAGGATGGAAGCAGCAAGAGATGAGGATGGAAAAACATACAGAGGCCAGAGGATGAAGGGCCTTTGATGCTTGGCTGCAAAGTTTGCACTGTATCTTGAGGGCAATGTGAAGGTACTGAAGGGTTTTAAATCAAGAGTGACAAGAAAAGATTTTGTTTTAGACATATGATGACTGCAGCATAGAAAAGGGATTGGAAGGGGCAAGGCTGGATGTGGGACACCAGTTGGGAAGTAATTTCTGTAATCTTGGCAAAAGATGCTGATGACACTAGGGTTGGAGAGGAGTAGAAATGTCACAGAGGTAGAAGCACCAGGATCTGGTGACTGACCGGCTGTGTAGGACAAAAGAGGGGGAGGAATCGAGGATGCCTGGATAACGGTTTCCCACTTCACAGAGAATGCAGGGCCCATCAAGTGCAACCCCCTCCCCTCCACTCCAGTCTTAACACTCCCATGTCAGCACCCAGCCTTCCCATGTGCACTAGATTCTACCCTCTGTCTTCAATCTTTCCATCTCCCCTGGCTCCTCTTAAACACTTGCTCAATCCCCACCAACCCTAATAAATACATAAATGAAGGCTTTCCTTGATTAGTTCTTCCCTTCTTCACCTCAAGTCTCTCCATTAGCTCCTTGTGGCCTACAGGCTAAAGTCTAAACTCAAAATAGAGGGTGGGCACAGTGGCTCACACCTGTGATCCCAGAACTTTGGGAGGCCAAGGTGTGAGGATAGCTTGAGAACAGGAATTTGAGACAAGCCTGGGCAACATAGTGAGACCCTGTCTCTACAAAAAATAAAATTAGCCGGGCACGGTGGTATGCACCTGTAGTCCCAGCTACTCGGGAGGCTGAGGCAGGAGGATCACTTGAGCCCAGGAGTTTGAGGTTGCTGTGAGCCATGATGATGCCATTGTACTCCAGCCTGTCTCAAAGAAAAACAAAACCATATACAAAATAAAACAAACCTTCCCCCCTTAGAATGGCATTCAAGGCCCTTCAGAACTTGGTGCTACCCTAACCTCATCTGCAGTAACTTCCATTTAACCACAGACCTCATCTTCTCAACTCCCCAGGCCCTGCCAGGACCCTCTGCATCTCAGTGCTGCTCTGCCATCTGGGATGGCCAGCTTCCTTTCTGCCCTTTGGTAAATTCTCTGAGACGACTAGGACTCTTAGTTCTGGTCCCACCTATGCTACTTCTTCCTCTACTATACTGTAAAATCTACCCATCCCTCTCAATAGAGTGAGAGTTCTCAAGGGCAGAGGCTGGTTGGTCTTCCCTACCTCTGTGGCCCTGGGGCCTGGTACAAAGCCTGGCTCAAAACAGATGTTTAATAAATGCTTTCTGGGTGAATGAGGGAAGAAATCAGCCAGTTCCTGTTTAGATGGTTATATCTGAATGTCCATGATATGTAGGTCCATAAAACTACCAACTTCCCAAAGCTGCCATGTGCACAGTGGCAGAATCTCCATCCAAGAAGGCCAGTGCAAAGTCTATGAGGCATTTTACAGCTATGACAGGAAATAGCAATGTCAGCAGCAGTGTCATCTTTGGACACTAAGGACAGGGATTCAGTGCCATGAACGGTCAGTTAAATTGTAATTGGAGTGAACTGTTCTTCTGCAAACCATAATGTTCTTTAGCTGCAGCCAAATGGTATTCAAGAGGGGGAGAAAATTTTTTGAAATGTCAAAGAAATTATTTCCAATTTGGTGCTCACAACCAGAGACTCTAATGATCAGTAGAAACGAGAAGCAAACAAATTAGCACTAATGGAAAATGGCTTTTGGAAAAGAGGATTTAATTTATAGTCAACTGATCACGGCATGCAGCATGCAGTAAAAGTCAGCTTCACCAGCTTGATCATAAGAACTGAAGCACACATGGAATGCTAGAGAAAAATATACATATGCCATCATGCTTATTGGAATCTCTCTGTAAGTGGCAGCCAATTAAAATAGTCACTATTTTACCTTGGAGAGAGAATGGTGTGAAAAATCAAAGCACATGAAATTAAAATCCAGATTAGGAACGCTGGTCCAAATTGGTTTGTTTGTGGCCTTCTAACCTTGGCAAGGTCTTCTGCAATGACAACAAACCTACTTTGTCTTTAGCCCAGAGTGGACTCTTTGTTTTTAATTTCCTTTCCATCTTCAGAGGTGATTAATATATCTGGACTCATCCATAAATCATTTCCATAGCAGCCAAATGGTTCTTCTTCATGCAGGGAAACTAAAATCACAAAATGTCAAAAAACCCAGCTCTCATGCTAAGCCAAAGGTCCTTAGCAACAAGCAAATGGAGGTATTAAAAATCAAGAGGTCAATAGATCTTGCTTCTAAATAAAATCTCCCAGAGGGCTTTTTCTTCCCTATCATCAAAAGGCACATTTCTAAAAACAAGAGGCCTCCAAGGCATGGGCTGCCAGCCTGGCTCGCTGTCCCCAGATGGCCTCAGAGACAAGACAGTCACTATCTTGTAGCACAAGTTTCACATGCAGAATGAGACAGAGGCCTTTCTCCTTAGGCTTCCAACCCTGACTCCTTACTCTCAGTTCTTCATTCAGAGATAGAGATAGAAATAGAGAAAAAGAGAACATTGTCCCCCCAATCTTACAGCTCAGCCAAAGAGGGTGTCTTTGCCTTTACTTCCACTTCAGTGGCACATGTACTCCAATTTGTCACTTCCTTCTCATGGACCCCCTTTCTGCTCCCGACTTGTACCCTGTTCACCGACCACCTCCCTCCACTGCCAACCATCACTTCCCTACAGACTCCATTTGCCCCCATCTTTTCCCCACATCTGCCCTTTCCTCTGTCTTCTCCCCATCAACCTCCTTTGGTCCATCTTCCTCCTACAAAACCCTCTTCCTTCATCCTCTGCCAGACTCACCCCTCATTCTCTACCCACAGACCCCACTTTTCCTCTCGCCAGGCTCAATTCTGCATGCAACTCTACTCTACAAACCTTCCCTATTTTTTTTTTTTTTTTGAGACAGAGTCTCACTCTGTTGCCCGGGCTAGAGTGCCGTGGCGTCAGCCTAGCTCACAGCAACCTCAAACTCCTGGGCTCAAGCAATCCTACTGCTTCAGCCTTGCGAGTTGCTGGGACTACAGGCACGTGCCACCACGCCCGGCTAATTTTTCATATGTATACTTTTAGTTGTCCAGCTAATTTCTTTCTATTTTTTTAGTAGAGATGGGGTCTTGCTCTTGCTCAAGCTGGTACAAACCTTCCCTTATGCTCTTCCCACAAAATGTAAATGTAACTCCCTAGGTCAACCATGCTCTCCTCACCCCTCCACTGCTCTACGCTTTGTCTTCCTTGACCTATTCCTATTCTTCCTTCCCTTCCCACCCTTCTTACTCTGCCTGTGAAAAGCCTTGTTCCTGATCAGCTTAGTTTCTTCCACCCTCAGCTTCTCCAGCCACTCTGCCCACCTCCAGCCTGTGCCCACAGTGGGCTCAACCCCAGGGCTCTACTTCTGCATGGCTCTCCTGGTGGAGGCTGCTTATGCTTTTACACCCCCAGGATCTAAGGGTTGGGAGGGGGGCTGGTGTCTCCTCACCAAAGGCCAACCCAGTTCCTTTTTTTTTGAGACAGAGTCTGGCTCTGTTGCCTGCACTAGAGTGCTGTGGCATCAGCCTAGCTCATAGCAACCTCAAAGTCCTGGGCTTAAGTGATTCTCCTGCCTCAGGCTCCTGAGTAGCTGGGGTTACAGGCACACACCACCTGTTGAGAAATACGATTGAGGAATTAATGAAATGTGGCTCATAAGATCATTATTTTATTGTATCGCCCAATATTGCTATATTAAAGACAGAAACAGGAGTTTGCAGGGTTTTGCCCTGAAAGAATATGTGAACTCAATGGTTCACTTATCAGAGGCTGCTATCATGGAAGAGCTCTCAAATCTCCAGTAGAGTTGTTTTCCAGGAGACTTTACAGTTATCTCTCTGTGGGGCTTTACTATGCCTTGAAAGACAAGACAAAGGTAAATATCTGGCCCACAAGATGGGAGCCAGAGACAGAGAGTGCACTTTGCCCAGAGACATGCCTCTGTGTTATAAACAATCTGTTTATAGAAATGGGTTTCCTGCTCTCTCCTGTCTGTTTACCTTTAAGTCCACAATAACTAAATCAAAGAAATATAGAGTCACTATACCTCTTTTGTTATACTTCTGTTAATTGATGACTACCTCTTAGAACTTAGAAGTTAGCCCCTGAAAGACTTTTTACCTGGTTGTCCACCTAAAAAGATTAGAACTTTTTAGAAGCTCTTTGAGAGGACTTTTGACCCTAACCTGCTATCTGTGTAATCCTGCTCCCCTAGCAACTGCATTCCCTGATATGCAAATGTGTTACCCTGACAACTGGTAATTGAGATGTGATTATAAAAACCTATGTGAATCTAACCGTATTGCTAGGCATTCATGGGGATATGCCTAGTCTCCTAAGTACCCCTCTGTGATTATTCTGATCTTTTAATATAAAATTATAAACTATACCTTAGTCTCTGTGTATTCTTTTATTCTCTCTATTTCCTATTAATTTTCTTATCCTCTGTGGCAACCCCTATCTAAGGGACTTGGCTCCAAGGGGAGAAGTAGCTGACCTCCTTGTGGGCCTGCTGCTGCCCCGCAGCCACCAAGCCTGGCTAATTTTTATATTTTTAGTACAAACAGGGCTCTCTCTCACTCTTGCTCAGGCTGGTCTTGAAGTCCTGACCTCAAGTGATCCTCCTGCCTCAGCCTCCCAGAGTGCTAGGATTACAGGCAGGAGCCACCATGCCTGGCCAACCTAGTTCCTTATTCCAACTTGTTTTTGAGGGTTATGGCATTCAGCTGTCCCTGGTTAGGGACTAGGCTGCAGAGCTCTGCCCCACCCTGCCCCTGTCTGTGGAAAAATTGTCTTCCATGAAAGTTAGGAAAGAAGGGAAATGGTTGGGGGGAAGCACAGCAGGAGGTGAGTGGTGGGCGAGTGAGCAAAGTTTCCTCTGTATTTGTAGCTGCTCCCCATGGCTTGCATCACCACCTGAGCTCTGTCTCCTACCCTGTCACCCCCGTCTGTGGAAAAATTGTCTTCCATGAAGTCTGTCCCTGGTGCCGAAAGGGTTAGGGACTGCTGATCTAGAGGCTCCAGAGCAACCTGCTTTATTCATCAAAGACTTTGGTACCTAGCGCACCAGCATCCTCTACCCTTTCCCCTCCTCAAGTCTTGCCACCATCTAGAGGGATTTCAATGGCCACTGCAGCATCCTGTCTCCTGTACTCCACTTTGGCCATTCACTCCCATGGCCACACCCTGGACCTTGTCATCGCCTGGAACTACTCAAATTTTATTACTCTACTTTTTGATCACAATTCTCTCATTCAACTATTTCTAAGATATGGGTTCTCTGACTTCACTGGGACCTCCAGTCCACAAGACTTTTTCATTCTCTTATCTAGTTTAACTTCTAAGGCCCTTCATTTCAACCATTCTTTTGCCAAGATCCTCAAATTCCTTGTCCTTTGTCTTTCCATTGCATCCACCTGGTAAAACTGAAACCTAGATCAATTCAGAACCTCTCCGCAACCACCACGAGGTAGCTGAATGTTGTTGGGGGAAAAATGCATATTACATAACCATGCAAACTGCTGCTGCTACAAATTAATGGTCACCAACCTCAACAGGGCCATCATAACTGTCTAGAAGTATGTATGCTATCTTAGTCATTTCTCCTCCATTCTCCACTGCTGCCATTTTAATCTTTCTTTGCTCTTTTCAACCTCATACACCCCACTCCAATCCCACTTTCACTGGCTGATAGCATGTTCCTATTTGACAGAGAAAATAGAAATCATCAAACAAGAATTCCTTCAGCTTCCTGTCACCAAACCTACCAATGTACTAATCTCAATACATGAGCTTTCCTTCTCCCATAATGCAAATGTTCCTACACCTTCCTAAGTGAATTTCTGCATGATTGCTTTGGATCCCCTACCTTATTCCTTTTTCAGGAGCACCAAACTCTGTTATCTTCTTTCCCCTATAATTTTACCATTTTCTTCTTTCCTGGATCCCTGCCAACAACATTTCTCTCATCTCAATAAAAACCTGTGTCTCCTTCCAGTTATTGCCTTCTCTATCTCCTCTCCCAAATGGCCACACTTCTTGAAAGTGTATCGTATATTCAATCTTCACTTCCTCATCTTCTCATCCACTTTGTAAGCCACTGTAATTTGACCTCTGCTCCCATAACTCCACTAAATCTGTACTTGCAAAGGTCAACAACTTCCTTGTTTCTAAATCCGTGGATTCTTTTATACCTATTTTACTTGATTAGTCATCAGCCTTCAATACTTCTCTCCTTTGACTTCTGAAACACCGTATTTTACTACTGATCTTTTTTACCATTTTGGACACTTCATCTCAATTACCTTTGAAGGTTCATTCTCTTTTGGTAGATCCTCAAACTTAGGTGCTTTTCAGGGCTCTACACTAGGCCATCTTTTCTTCTTACACTACACATACTCCCTAGGCTAACTCAACAAATCTACTGGTGTGGTTGGCATCTATAAGGCTCTACACACACATTTCTACTTCCAGTTATCTTGTGAACTCCAGTCAGGCATAGTCAACCGCCTTGTGGACATCTCTACTTGGATGTTTCATTGGCACCTCAGATTCACCATGACCAGAACTGACTCCTTCCTAAAAACCCTGCTTCCTCTCCTTCCTGTTTGCCCAAACCAGAAATTGAGAAGTCATCATTCGTTTCTCCTACTTCCCACACCCACCCAGTCACCAAGTCCAGTTTTTTCTAGCTATAAGTGTCCAAAGAATCCATCCCCTCCTCTCCATTTCAGCTGCCACTCCATGCTTTCTGCCACCACAATCCTTCCCTACTATTTTTTTTTTTTTTTAGAGACAGGGTCTCTCTCTGTTACCCTGGCTGGAGTGCAGTGGTGTGATCACAGCTTACTGCAACCTCAAACTCAAGCGATCCTCGTGCCTCAGCCTCCACAGTTATTGGGGCTACAGGTGTGCACCACCATGCCCAGCTAACTTTTCTTATTTTTTGTAGAGATGGGGTCTCGCTATGTTGCTGAAGCCTATGAGGCCTTAAGCGATCCTCCATCCTTGGCCTCCCAAAGTGCTGGGATTACAGGTGTGAGCCACTGTATCTGGCCTCTTCCTCACTATTAAAACAACTTCCTAACTGGTCTCCTTCTCCCAATCCCCAATCCATTCTCTGCACTGATTTTTCTAAGAAACAAATCTAATTGTTACTCCCCTGCTTAAAGCCCTGCAATGACTTCCTACTTCCTCAGAGTTAAGTCTAAGCCTTGTGCCTCATAGGTATAAAATGCAGTGCAAATTTTTACACTGCATTTTGTAGTGTAAAACACAGAGCTGAGCTTGGCATCAAAGACTCTCCAGGATCTATGCCTAACTGTTCTTCCAAGATTTCTCTCACATTAGTCTCTTCTCTGGCCAAAAGATGTGGCATGTAACTTCTGGCACTCATCCCTCAATTTCCCCTCTTTGAGCTCCTGCAAGGAGTATCTTCCTTCCTTACCTCCACAAGTTTTTCAAGGCCCAGCTCAGTAGCCATCCTTGCTGCCATAAATGCCTTCTCTCTATTCTGAGCTCTATCTTTACTCTTCTGTAGTATTTATCCCCCGCACAGAATTGGCATGGTTTCTCTCCCTCTTCCATTAAGACATGAGAGGGCTAAAAGCTCGATCTTCACTAGAGCACAAGGAACCTCACCTAGTCCAGTCTCTGGCACATAACAGATGCTCAGTAAGTATTTGTTGAACGCATGGACAAATACAAGAAAGCTGTATTCCCCAGCCCTTTGATGTCCCCCACAAACATGGCAATCTTTAAAGTCATCAACTGAAGACCGCCTCCCACCCACCCACCCAGTCAGACCCCGCCCTGGGTGGAGTATGGGTGAGCTCGCGCCCCCTAGGCCGTTTTGTTCGGTTTTCTACCTCCAGCCCTCGGAGCTGCGGCTGGTGGAGGATGGCAGAGGTAGCTAGACGGTGCAAGTCAAAGGGTACTGCCTTCCGCAACGTAGTAAGACTCGGTTTGGAGGAAATACCTTCCCCATTCCCAGAATACAGCAACTCTCCCGCGGACTCTCACCTACCCAAGAGGGTGGGGACTCTTCCTGACCGGCGTCTCCGCTGACCAATACCTGATCCAGATCAAACGGGCCAGCCAATGGCTGAGGGCCAGGGCTAGGTTGGCACGGGGCATGGTTGCTAGGGCAGAGCTAGTGGGGTGGGGTGAGAGGCTGTGAGAGAGACTCGGTGGTTGCTAGGGCGGGAGGTCACAGAGCGCGGCTCAGGGATTGGGCAGTGTCGGGGGCGGTGGGCGGTGATTGGGCGGTGCCCTAGAGGCGCCCGAGTGAGGCCACAGTGCGCAAGCGGTAGTTCCGGCGGGAGGCTAGTGCTGAGGGCCGGCGCCTTCACCATGGCCTCAGCTGAGTTGGACTACACCATCGAGATCCCGGATCAGCCCTGCTGGAGCGAGAATATGGAACGAGGTCGGGTCCGGTCGTGGGGAGGTGACCTAAGGAGTCTGTGGGTAGCGAGCGCAGCTGTAGCTCCGCCCTTCTCGCGGCCCCGCCCTCTCGCTGCCGGCCCCCTCGTACGGTCCCGCAGGTCCCAGGCTTCGTGGGGCCCAGAGAACCCCGCCCCCTTGCAAGTCCCGCCCCCAAATGCGCCTCCTTTCGGAGCCCTGCCCCATGTCCGTGTCAGCTGCTGGGTTGGGGCCCTTTTTTCTGTCTTTCCAGTCCGGGGTTCTGGGCTTCATGCCCTTGTTTCTCTCCTTGTAGCTGAAGGCTGCCGAGAGCAGACTCCCTCCTGATCCCTTTGTTTGGGATCGGGCTTCCCACGTCTAGCCTCTCTTTGGCGGTTGTGGCTAGGAGTACCACATATTATTTTCCTGAAGGAGCTGGGGCGGGGGTGGGGCGGGGGGGCGGTTTGCTCATAGGGTCCTCACAGGGTCTCAGGGACTCAGAACCCTTAGCCCTCCCTCTTCAGTCTTCTCGGCAGTGGTTAACGGTGTAGTCTCTGCCGACAGGTAGAACTCGGTTGAAATCCAGACTCCTCCCTTTAGTAGCTGGATGACCTTTGTTTGGTAAACTCTCTCTGAACTTAAATTTCCTCCTCTGCAAAATGTGGGTAACAACAGTCACCTACCTCATAGGGTTGTTGCGTGCACAACAGATTATTGTGTCAAGGACCCGGCATAGTGCCTGGCGTGAAGTGAGTTCAGTAATTGGCATTTAGGATTAGCATTGTTTCTCCCCCTACAGTCTTGTCATTAAAGAAGGATGTGTGGGAGACTCCACAGAATTAGTAGCTTTTAAACAGGCCTGTGTCCATGACAGTGTGAGTGGGTTTGGGGGCCCAGTGAGTGGAAAGTTTGGCCCTATTGGGAATTACAGATCCTCGAAGTAGGAGCAGCCTTGACCAGCCTGCATTATTACTCCAGCATTGCTTTCACACCTCCAGTCTCATTGCCAGCAGCTCAGCTTATGTTGCTACCCCAGTGATCTTCCTGATGCAGAGATTTGATCTTATCACTGCTCTGCATAAAACCCTTCAGTGGCTCCTTATTGCCTTTAGGATAAATCAAGTCCAGGTTCCTTAGCATAGCATTCAAAATCCTTGATAATTTAGGAGCCCCTGCTTACATCTTTGATCACTGTGTCCTTCCCCTGTTCAATTTGAATTTTATGTTCTGGTAACCCCAAACGGTTTGTGATTCTCCACACACTTCTTGCTTCTCTGCCTTTGCTCCTGCTGTTTCCTTTGTCTGGGATGCCCTTTCCCGTCTGCTGCCCTCACTGCCCTTGCCTGTCCAGCTCATCAATGAAGTCTTAGTTCAGGTGTTGCCTCCTCCAGGAGAGCCTTCTCAGACCTCTCCCGTAGCATCTTGTGTTCCTTGGTTGGAGTCTAGAAGGAGAGGGCAGCTCCTAGGTTTCCACAGAACAGATGGCTCCAGACCAGCTGTTTTTCCCTAGAGCTGCATCTGTTGGCTTAGGGCTCTTAGGCTTGTAGATGTAAAAGTACTTTTGACAAGTTTTGGCATCAGCAGGAGATGAAGTCAGTTAATAGTATTGCCCTTGGAGAGCCTTCAGCTGCAAAGGGCTTGGAGCTGCCTCCTGCACAGCCAGGAGGGCAGATGTTCTCTCTCAGCCCAGGCCCAGGTGGTCAGCCTGGTGGTCTTGGTTTGCATTTCACCTCCACATCTTCCTAGCTCTGTCTTTGGCAAGTTACTGAACCTCCCTGAGCCTCAGATTCCTCCACTGCGAAATGGGAATAATAATAGTGCTTACCTCATAGGACTGTGGGGGTTAACAAGGCAGTGACTGCACGTGTGTGCCTGGCACAGCGCAGGTGCTGTCAGAGCATTTCCTGCCTTGGGGCTCCCTTCACTGCCTCAGGAGGCTGGGTCTTAACTTAGAACTGAAAGAAATCTCAGGGGGCCTTTTTGTTCTGCATTCCTCTGTTAGCATGAGGGCATTCCATTGCTAGCAGACCTTCCTTGACAGAATGTTTCTGCCCAAATATCCTGGCCTGCTAGAGGCACCTAGGATTGTTGGAAAGCACTTACCTTTCTTGAGCCATAATCGGTCTTCCTGTCATTTCCGCTCTCAGTTCAGTACTTGCTGTATCCTGGCCATGGGTTAGTTGCTGATGCCTCAGAAGTGACTCACGCACAGGCTCCCTTGAGGGAGCTGAGGTTTTGGGGAAGGGGTGAGGGTTTATAAGCAGGTGGTTTCAAAATGATGTGATAACTGCAGGGCTAAGGGTTGTGGTGGGAATCTCTGATCCTCTCTTCAAGAGGACGGCTTCATGCCTTCCACAAATCTCTCTTCTGTATGGGAAATGCCTCCAAGGCCTCCAGTTGTTCCCCCCTACTTTTCCTGATTGCTCCTCCTGCCCAGCTCTAGCTCATCACACCCTTCTCTCTCACAGTGCATGCCCCAGCGTGGAGTCGGAGATTGTAGAACCCCGCAGAAGGAGGTCACAAGGCTATGATCCCCTGAATCCATTTGCTTCCGATATGCAGAGGGCTCCCCTCCAGATTGTCATGGCTTCACAGAATGATAGTCTTTTGCAATTACTGTTAATGAGGGAGAAGTGTGTAGGACAGTCATATTTGGTTTCTGAAATTACTTTTCCCTCATATTTGAAAATCAAGACCATCGAGCCCAGCATCGCTGAGTTGACAGAGAGGTGACTAGCTGATGCTGGCGCCTTAGGTAGCTGGAAGGCGGCTGCAGATCTGCAGGTCATTCAGAGCCCTGGGCTTTGTGAGTCAGACTGGCAGTGCGGGATCCTGCTGCTGGGAATCCCCCCGCTAGTACCTACAGCTGCTCATGCCAAGGATAGTGTGCTCAGGCCTTTGTTGAAGCCGTTCCTTTAGCCCAGAATCTGCCCTCCCCCTCTCTTTCCTGAGCCAGTGATCCCGTTAACTCTCCTAATACTCAGCTCCTATTTTTCTGGGGAAGATTCTCTCCTGGGGCTCCCATAGCACTGTGCTATTCTGTTGCTGTAGTACTTTTCTTGGTTTCACTCACTGTTGCTGGGGCCTTGCAGGGATGAGGTGCCAAGTGAGCTGAATGGACCTTAGCAGCACTGTGGGCCCGAGCTAGAGCTACTCTGATGTCCCAGACCCAGGCTGCACTGTCCCTCCTCCCATCTAAAGAATGGTCAGCCAATCCCACCCAGGTCCCCTCTGTGCCTTGCTAGTAGGCCGGCAGCCTTCTTAAAGGCACCATGTTTGCTCTCATGTTCAGTAAACATTTTAAAAAATAATTCATTCATAGAATTGATGGGGCTGGAGCCCTGGGGCTGGGACAAGAGTTTTGCTCTTAGAGTAAACAGAAGGCCTTAAGGGGATTGCAGAGAGGGGACTTGAGGGGTTTTAGTTCCCCAGGCTTTATTGTGAGCCTGCTCTTTTGCTAACCACTGTGTGGGGTTAAAGAAATGTAGACAACGTCTTAAGCCTCAGGAAGCTTTCACTGGCACATAGGAAACAGTGCTGAAGGGTCTGGGCCACTGTGGTGGGCCCTGTGTTAAGGGAGGATTCCTGGAGAAGGGCAGCCCAAGCTGGACCTGAAGCTTCAGGAAGGCTGACAGATCTATGGTGAGCAGCAGGAAGTGCAGAAGTCAGGTCTATGGCCTTACTACCCTGAATGTGCCTGATCTCCCTGATCTTGTCTGATCTTGGACGCTAAGCAGGGTTGGGCCTGGTTATTACTTGGATGGGAGAAAGTACAGAAGATCCCTGAGGGAGGATTGCAAGTGGCTGGAGGGAGCAGCCGGGTCCTGGCAGGAGGCTAATGAGATGAAAACCTTAAGAGCTGTCACACCAGACAGGCCTCAAAGACCCAGGTGAAGAGTCAGTTGGGACTTGATCCACATCTTGTCTGTGGAGACCCCAAAGGCCTTGTTTTTTGTTTTTAAACAGAGGAGTTTCATTTATTTTTAGAATCATGATCTCTTTTCTTTCACCCATTGATAAAAAATCCTTTCTAAGTGTCTGTTCTATGCCAGGTGTTGTACTAGACCCTGGATTTGAGATCCAGACCGGATGCACCCTTTGCAAGCCTCCTTGTCTCTGAGTGTCTGCTGTACTTAAACTGTTAACCATGCCCTATCCACATGCCAGGCCAGCCAGGAGCTCCTTTCATTATTTTATTAATCCTCACAGCCACCTTGTGAAGTAGGGAGTGCTCTTAATCCTGTTTTACAGATGAGGAACAGATGCTTGGGGGGAGGTAAAGTATCATGCCCAAAGTAATTCCAGATTTCAGCTCTAGAGCCTTACTCCAAAGCTGTGCATGCAAAGATTTCAGTTGCCATTAGGAAGGGCTGCCTGAATACAATACTATTTCTAGGAAACAATTAGGGATATGCACAAAGAAAGGAGTGTACATTAAAGTATTTTTATAGCAGCAAAAAATTGGAAACAACATCATGTCTAATAATGGGAGATTGGTCACCATAAATTATGAAACATTCTACAGCCACTCTGCAGCCACTAAAAATAATGGTGTAGAAATATATAAACTGACAGGAAAAGATGTTCACAATATATTGCTAAACGGAAGAAAGCAGATTACAAACAGTATGATTCCAATTTTATTAGATATTCATTTTCTACTTTTTCTACAGTGAGCATTCATTACTTGTGAAGTAATAATAATTTCAATTTATTGAATGCTTTCCTTGTGCCAGGTACCACACTAAGGCTCTCTGTTGTCATTATGTTATTTAATCCTTTGTATTATTACCCCCATTTCACAGATCAGGAAATTGCTTAAGGTCTGTGTCATAGTTATTAAGTGGCAGAGGCAGAGATTTGAACCTGGATAAGCTTTTGTATAATATGTATTCTTAGATACTACTATACTATGCTGTTATTTCAAACAGTAAATTTAAAATAAAGCTCTTTGGTTTAAATATAGATACTATGAGATTTTAGAAAGTATTTCTGGGGAGTAGAAAAAATTGAGGATCCTTTTATTCTTGCATTTTAAAAAGAAAGCATAGGTTCTTTGTATTTTGATTCAGGCTTGCAAATAAAAAAGCACACACTATATCATAGAACCCTAAGCCTTGTCAGCCCTTCCCATTGTCTTCCCCATATGCCCCTGGGATATACACAATCTAATTTATGCTTTAGTTTTATGACTTGAACGGTGGTACAATATATGTATTTGTAATTCTTGTATTATCAGTGTCAGTGTTATTTGTTGAGAAATTCTAGAGGACAGGAAGCCTGTGAGAGTAGATTGTTTTGCAGGGTGCCCAAGAAGTGCCAGAGTTGAAAGGAATATGTCCTCATTGCCAAGGGGCTTCTGGGCATCCATGATCTTTTTGACTTTTCAGCTGCTTTTGACTCTGCAGGACCACCTCCCCTGTTGTCATTGTTTGAAATATCTTTTTAACTTTCATTGCAAAAGTTATATGTATTGATTTTAGAAAATGGGTACAAAAATCATGAAAAAGAAATTGTCTCTAAACCCAGAAATAATTGTTATTAGTATTTAATGCATTATTAGCATTATTATTATTTTAGAGACAGGGTCTCGCTCTGTTGCTCAGGCTAGAGTGCAGTGGCATGATTGTAGTTTATTGTAACCTTGAACTCCTGGGCTCAAGTGATCCTCCTGCCTCAGCCTCCCTAAGTAGCGGGGACTACAGGTGCATGCCGCCATGCCTGGCTAATTTTTAAAAATTTTTTTGTAAAGATGGGATCTTGCTGTGTTGCCCAGTGTGGTCTTAAATTCCTGGCATCAAGCAATTCTCCTGCCTCAACTTAATGTTTTTTTCCTATGCAAAAAAAAAAAAAAAAGTGTGTGTGTGTAAATAGAAGGGTATTCTGTTGTGATACTGCTTTGCAACTTATTTTTTCATTTAATGTATTAGTGTTATTTTTTAAATAATAAATTTAAAAAATTTTGAGATATAATTCATTATATTATTGAGATGTAATTCATATACCATAAAATTCACCCTTTTAAAATGTGCAATTCATTGATTTTTAGTATGTTCGCAGAATTGTGAGACTATCACCACTGTCTAATTTAAAACATTTTTATTACCCTAAAAAAGAAACCACATACCCATTAGTAGTCACTCTATTCCCTGCACCACCAAGCCGTTGGCAAATACTGATTTACTTTCCGTCTCTGTGGATTTGCCTATTCTGGATATTTTATATAAATGGAATCGTATAATTTGTGGCCCTTTATGTCTGACTACTGTGACCTAGCATGATGTTTTCAAGGTGCATCCATGCTGTAGCATGTATTTGTATTCATTCCTTTTTATGACTGAGTAGTATTTCATCGTGTGGATGTATCACATTTTGTTTATCCATTCACAGATTATAGGATTGTTTCCACCTTTTGGCTATTATGGATAATGCTGCTAGGAGCATTCTGTACACGTTTTCGTGTGGGCATATGTTCTCAGCTCTGTTTTCAGAACTGTTTTCAGTTCAATTCTACCTAGAAGTGGAATTGCTGGGTCATATGGTAACTCTATGTTTAATTTTTTTGAGGAACTGCTGCACTGTTTTCCAAAGTGTCTGCACCATTTTTACATTCCCACCAGCAGTGTATGAGGGTTCTGATTTCTCCACATCCTTACCAGTGTTTGTTTATTATCTGACTTTTTTATTATGTTCATTCTAGTGGGTATAGATAGAGTAATACCTCACAGTGGTTTTGATTTTAATTTCCCTAATGACTATGATGTCAAGCATCTTTTCCTGTGCTTATTGGCCATTTATATATCTTCTTTGGAGAAATGTCTATTTAAATACTTTGTCAATTTAAAAATTAGGTTATTTCTTATTTTATTGTTGAATTGTAAGAGTTTTTATATATAATGGATAGGTACCCTCTTTATCAGATCTATGATTTGCAAATATTTTCTCCATTTTTTTTACTGTGTCCTTTGAAGTATAGAAGTTTTAAATTTTGATGAAGTCTCAATTTATTTATTTTGTTTGTTTGTTCCTTGTTCTTTTGGTGTCACATCCAAGCAACTGTTGCTTCATCCAAGGTCACAAAGATTTATTCCTATGTTTTCTTCTAAGAGTTTTGTAGTTTTAGCTCTTGCATTTATGTCTATGATCTGCTTAATGTATTATTAAATATTTCCATATAATTCAACGTTTTTCTTTCTTAGAAAGAAAAGTCAAAGTTTGCATGTTTTTTGAGACTTTCGATACATGTTCCAAAATTCTTGTGACTCTATCTTCTCCCTGTCATTCTCTTCCTTCTTCCTACCTGCCTGTCTGTAGCTCTGGTTCAGGCCTTTGCTGTCTCTTGCCTTGCATGTTACAGTAGCCTCCTACAGGTTCCTAATGAATGCTGTTGATACCATGTGTAAAGTGTAGTGTAGTGGCATGGTGGTGGTGGGTGAGTGATAGTGCAGAGAAAGGGGACCTAACCCAGTTTGATGATTTGGCGTGGGAGTGGTAAGAAGGGGTTTGTGAGGGCCTTCCTTCTGGAAGTGAACAGTGAGCTGACTCTGTAGGTGGAGTGGGCATTAGCAAAGCATAAACATGGCGCATCAGCATCCTGGACTGGGGAATAAAGAGCATGTGCACGGTCTCAAAGGTGCAGGCAGTATAGCATGGTGGTCAGAGAGTGGCTGCTCTGTCTACCACTTCCAAGTGTTCTTGAGGGAAACGGACTTAACCTCTCTGTGTTTTAGTTTTGTTGTCTGTAAAATAAAACTATGAGGATACTAATAGTAGCTAACTCCTAGGATGGTTGCAGGACCGAATG
The DNA here is from genome assembly GCA_963574885.1 of Lepilemur ruficaudatus. Taxonomy (NCBI): domain Eukaryota; kingdom Metazoa; phylum Chordata; class Mammalia; order Primates; family Lepilemuridae; genus Lepilemur; species Lepilemur ruficaudatus. The sequence goes on from CAUYRT010033932.1 coordinate 22,493, forward strand.
AGGCAACATATGCTGAGGTCTGGCTGGTGTGGCCAGTTCCCGAGGAGGAGCAGATAGATGGGGTCAGTGTTGGGTCCGTCGATGTGTAGGAGGCAGCTGTGTGTACAGGTTTGGAGCTGAGGCGATGGAGATTTGGTCAAGAGCAGAGGCTTAGGTTTTGTTATCCAGGGGACTGGCTAGAGCAGTGGATCCAACCTGGCTTTTAGAGTCAGATCACCTGGGTTTGGATTTCATTTTTACTCCTTATTAGTTGTATAACATTGAGCAAATAATTTATTACCTCTGTGCCTCAGTTTTTCATCTGTAAAATGAGAGTAGTAACAGTTTCTTACTCCTAGGGGTGTTGTGAAGATTAAATGAGTTGATACGTAAAGTGCTTAGAACAGTGCCTGACACATAATGCTGTATGTGTTTGCTGAGCGAGGTTTGTAAGGGTTTAGGAACAAAGCGTATCTGATTGCCTGTGCAGAGTCCTGGTAAGTCTTGAAATAGAGTGGGAGACTGAACCAGGGGCCAAAGTTTTTCGTGCCTCAAGGGCAGCTGCCGGAGGCTGGGGTATGTCAGCAGCAGGAGAAGAGCAAGAAAGGAGCAAGGGTTTGCACAAGAGACTGCAGGAATCATGATCCAGATGTGGCAATAAATAACAATAGCCAGAGCAGTTACGTTTATTGCTCTGGAAAGGGCAATGGGGAACAAGAGGAACGCCAGCTCTTTCTCCTTAGATCCATCCTTCACTTTGCAACCATGTGTTCGTTCATTCAGCTCGTGTCTACTGACGGCTGCACGGGCTGGCTACAGTGCTGGCCACTGAGGATGTGGCAATAAACATGACAGACCAGTTTCCTGCCTTCACAGAACCTGCTAGTTAAGGGAAAAGAAACAGACATTAAACACATGATTGTATAAGTCATTAATCAATACAGACTGGATCATGCCACTCCCCCGTTTCAGCATCTTCATTTGCTCTTCACTGCTATGGAATAAAATCCTGACTCCCGGGCTGGGAGCAGTGGCTCATGCCTGTAACCCCTGCACTTTGGTTGGCTGAGGCAGAAAGACTGCTTGATGCCAGGAGTTTGAGACTAGCTGAGACAACATACCAAGTCCCGTCTTTACAAAAAATAAAAAAAAAATTAGCCAGGTGTGGTGGTGCGTGCCTATAGTCCCAGCTACCCCAGAGGCTGAGGTGGGAGGATGGCTTGAGCCCAGGAGTTCGAGGCTGCAGTGAGCTGTGATTGCACCACTGCACTCCAGCCTGGGTGACAGAGTAAGACCCTGTTTCTAAATATAAATAAATAAATAAATAAATAAATAAAACAGTAAAAACCCTGAGCATGGCATGGAGGCCCTCAGGCCTCAGTCCTGCTCTTGGCAGCTCTTCTGACCACTGCTCCTCCCTCACCCGGGATTCTAGTCCCCCAGGACTGGTTGTTGTGCCCCAGACTGACTGTGACATTTTCATAGCTCCCTTCCCCTGCCCTCTGTCTACCTCGCATGTTCCCAGAGCACCTTGGATTTTCTAGAATTATAACCCCTCATCTGTTGAATCTGGAGGGGCAGCATGGCTCCAGCAGGGAGGTCATGGGCATGGAGAGTAGGGGACTGGGAAGAGAATGTGTGAGGGGCGTGGGGGATGCCCACGGGTAGGAAGAGTACCTAGTGGCTTAGGGGGCAGCCCTGACTCTGTGGCTGGAGAGCAGAGGGACCAGTTCCCTCCCTTTAAGAGTGTTATGGAAAGCTTGGGCTCTGGGAGTAGGCAGTGTGTCCAGGGTGCCAGTGTTCTAAGGGTTTCTTCATAGAAACTGAAGGAGATGCATATCTGGTGAAGAGTCATTCTTGCCTGAGTAGGAGAAGCCAGGAGTGCCAGCAAAAAGGAGTTATAAATCCCAGCCATGGGGAAGGTGCAGTTCAGAGGCCTGGTAGGATCTGTTTGAACCTTCTGTGATTGGGAAGGCACCATCTCTGCTGGTGGGGGTTAGCCTTGACATCCGGTGGGGATGGGACCTTCCTTGGTTGCTTTCTCTGTATTTGAGATAAATCCCAAAACCCTTTGCGGGAGTCTTGGTGGTGGCACGGGGAAGGAAACCCTATAGGCAGGGGCAGAGGAGCCTATGCTCAGAGAGTTGCGGGTCTCGGGAATCCAGCTGCTTGACCTTGGAGATACAAAGGCAGGTTCTATCTGTGAGGCCGCTTCAGCCTGAGCCTCTTGCGTGGAGTTATCCCCACTGAGGCCCAGACGTGGCCTCTCCACCAGAAAGGTCAGTGCAGGTAAAGGGCTACCCTGGCACGAGATGGGGGCAGTAGGCTGAGAAAAGGGGTGAGAGTATTTGGAGCAGCCGGTTAGAGCTGTGGGACTGTCTCCCTCATCAGAGGCCAAGGCCAGGATCAGCGGAGGGCTGGCAGGTGTGTCAGCAAGGGACGGAGACACTGGCAGCTTCTGCTCCAGGCTGAGTTGCAACCTGGCCTGGGATCCCCGTGGGTGCGGGCAGTTAATCTCCGAAGGCCAGAGTCACCACTACTAGAGAGCAGGAACACTGAACTTTTCAATCACATTAATTTCCACAGGAAATTGTTGTCTTCCTTTTGTCCAAAGGTTAGTGATTTATATTTACCATCCTTTTAACTAGCCTTGAAATTTACTGTTGCCAGGTCACCACCAGCATCCATAAATTTCAGGGTGGCAGCTGAGCATAGCCAAGTGGCTTGGTCCTTGGAAGGGTACATGCTGGCCCTTTTGGGAGGGCAGTTAACTAGCTAGAGACAGTCCTTGTACAGAAGTCGCCCTGGGGGTGGTGCACGTTCACTTTGCAGGGGAATTGAGGTGAGGTCTGTTTGATAAGGTTGCGGGGAGGCCTCTTAAGCAGCAGCCATGGTGTTGGCAGCTGGCTTGTGCCTCCCAGCACATCACGAAGGAGACCTACTTCCAGCTGTGGATGGGGTGGCAGCACAGAAGGTGCTCGAGGACTTAGGGTGGGGAGCAGGGGCCAGATTCCTAGCTCTGCTTCCTAACTTTGTGATTTTAGGCAAGTAACTTAACCTCACTCTGCCTCAGTTTCCTCATCTGTAGTAACAGTACCTGCCTGATAGTATTGTTCTGAGGGTTAAACCTCAATAAATAGAGGCTGTTACTATTCTCTGGCAGGACGGTGGGTGGTTGGTATAGGCCAGAGTCAGACTGCCTCACGCCCCTGCTTGCACTGTCTTATCCAGTTCTCTATTTGAGACCCTCTTCTTCTATCTGCTCCTAGAATTAGAACAGGGGCTGGCAAACTTTTTCTGTAAAGGGCCAGTAAATATTTTAGGCTTTGTGAGCCACATGGTCTTGTTGTAGCTACTTACCTCTGCTTCAGTGTGAAAGTAGCCATTGACACTAAGTAAATGGATGAGTGTGGCTGTGTTCCAGTAAAACTTTATTTGTGGACACTGAAATTTTAAATTTCATGTGTCACAAAATATTCTTTTGATTTTTTTAACCATTTAAAAATTTAAAAACCATTTTAACTTGCAGGCCATACAAAAATAGACAGTGGGCCTGATTTGGCCCTGGGGTCGTAGTTTGCCATTAGAAGGCGTAATGGCATGGAGAAGGTATTTAGTTTTCTTGCCTGGGCTGTCTTTGAGTCACTAAAGAAAGGTGTGCTCATGTATGTTTGTCCAGTGACCCAGCTGGGGCAGAAGGACCAGAAGGAGCCCTGTGGGAGCCTGGGGCACAGGGGTTGGCAGGATGCCTGGGCCTGGCTCCCGTGGCTTCCTTGCCTGTAGCCAGAGCGGTGCTGACTCTGGATTGGCCAGTCACCCCCATCCCAAGCTCCAACTCTGGTGTGTCTTTGTTTCAGAGAACAGCCCCAGCCAAGGTGGTAAGGAGGCGGGGACTCGACCGCCGGTGGTGATTCTCTTGGGATGGGGTGGCTGCAGGGACAAGTACCTTGCCAAGTACAGCGCCATCTACCATAAAAGGGTGAGTACTACAGGCATGTGGGCACCCGGCCCCGCTGGGGCCCTGCCATCTGCGGCTGCTCTGTGGGGAGCTCTGAACTTCTGGCTGTCCTTACCTCTGGGCTGCGGTGAAGGCTGACCACCTATGTAGCAGGCCAAGGGATGGCATTAAGAACAACCTGTGAGGATGATGATGGGGTCATGGGCTCCATGAAGTCCTGATCTGGCCCCTTCAATCTCCTGATCTACTTCCCCTTTCTTGCTCCCTGAACCCCAGAGTGAGCAGCCCAGCCTTGATATGCCCCCTAGTTGTGCCATCAGCCCAGGCCTCAAGTCCCTGCTGGCTGGATGATGCTTCTCTGGGCAGCTGGTGCCTGGGCTGGGTGTGCTGGGCATAGTTTGTACTCCCAGGACTGACTTCTTTTCTGAGCAGGCGAGCTTCTGTCTCAGGGCTGACCGTGGCACCTTTCACATTACCAGAGCAGTAAGGCCTCTTGGAAAAGAGATTCCTGCTCCTTCTTAGGCTGCACCAAGAGTTGGATGTAGAGGTTGTGGTAATGGAGAGAGCCTTAGGAGGGCCTGATTATATTTTGGAAGCCCCTTTCACATCTTTGGCCTCTGGCTTGGCCCTGTCCTCCTCAGCCAAGATCTCCCTAAAGCAGCCTTCTACAGGGGTACCAGTACCAACAGCCCCAGCCACCAGGGGGAAGCCCTGCACTGAGCAGTGGGAGTCATTTGGGAGAGGGGCCAGCTGATGCCCCCATTCCTTCAGCGTCCCCTCACTGACCCACATCTGCACCCTGCCCAAGGTGTGTGGTGGATCATACCTGGAGTGGGAGAGCAATTGGGAAAAAATGTAGTTCTGAACTTAAAGCCTCCCCCCAACCAACAAGGCTAGTCCTCTGGTGTTGCCTTTTACAGATTGCCTTGCTCTGCAAGTTTTATGGTTTCAGCTACTTCTGAATTCTACTCACTGGGCTAGGCTTTGTCTGTCGGGCTTCTCCACTAGACTAAGATCCTTGAGGACAGATAGAGGAATATTTGAGGGTTCTAGAACAGAGAGTGAAAGAAAAGGCAAGTGTCAAGAGGTGAGGCTTGAGGTCCTCAGGGTTCTTCTTGGAGAGAGGAGGGGTGTGTTTTTTTAGACAGGAACACCAGAAGAGAATCGGTAGGCTCTGAGGTGGATGAGATCTCCCTGGGTGTGTGCAGAGGAAAAGAAGAGGGCCTAGGAAAGAGCCCTGAGGAACTCAAACTTAAAAAGTGAAAGATGAACAGGGTCCTATGAGAAAAGACGAAGTGGCCAAAGGTGGACAAGAAAACCCAGGAGGGCGTGACCAAATCCACAGGAAGAGTCTTTGGGATATGGGTTGTTGTATAGGGAGGAAGGAAAGAGGTCAGTGGCCAGTGGCAGGTTGCTTCAGCTGACCATCCCTGTTTGGCTGTGGGCCATTCAGGGCCACATTCATACTGTGTCCATATACTTTTCCTTGTTGCTACCACCACGAATTACTGCTGCTACTGGTTGAGAGTTTACTTTGTTGTTTTGGTCACTTGAGATACATTTTGTTTTTCATTTAATTTTCATCATAACCTTATGAGATGGGTGTTATCCCAATTTAGAGATGGGGACACAGACCCAGAAAGAAGTAAGGTGCTCTTTGGCCATACCATTAATAGGTGATGGTGCTAGGAATTGAACCCAGACCTGTCTGATCCCAGAGCCTGCCCAACTCAGATTCCCCCGACAAAGTGTCCTTAGTCTCTGCAACATCCCCTCTGTAGATGAGAGGGGATTAAGACCCAGGCAAGGTGGCTTTTCCAACTGGCCTACATGGGGACCTGTCTGGAGATTTGGGGGCACAATTGGCCCAGGCAGTGAGGGGTACCGAAGCCTAGAGGTAGTCTAGGCCCAGATATTAGAATTTGAGGAACAACATTTACTATATTTGGAATTTCAGGGAGAGTGTGAAGAGTGATCCCAGACCTGGGACCCACACAGATTTGGGTATCAGGCTCCTGAGTCCAAGAGAGTATGGACTCTGTTCTCAGGGCCCTGGGGAGGGAGGTGACAGTGACCAGAGATGGATATGATGTGGGCCAGGCTCAGAAGTGGCCTCGGCTGGGTCCGGCAGGCTCTCTCTCAGGTGTTGGTCTCATGGGGGTACTTGTATCTGGGAGGTAGGGACAGTGTAGAGCAGAGTTGCCAGGGCAGGCTATAGCCAAGTGGTGAGGCTTGAAATGTGCAAGGTCTGGAGGATGGTGGGGGATGGGGGAAAGAGGGAGGGAACCAAAGCGGTCAGCCCAGATGTCTCCAAAGCATGGTCCAGGCTCCGGGTCTCAAATAGCATCCCAGGCTGAGAGGGCGTGGCCAGCATGAAGCAGTTAGTCCAAGGAACCTGTGTTTGTGAGTAGTGCGCAGGCCGAAGCAGGGCCTAGTGCATTGCTGGACTCTATGGGCCTTGTGAAGGTTGGGGTTGCTGGGCCCATTTGACCTTAGCTCATACCGCACCCCATCTGTGAGAACCGACCAGGCCTCTCTCCTCTCTCCCAGGGCTGCATCGTGATCCGATACACAGCCCCGTGGCACATGGTCTTCTTCTCCGAGTCCCTGGGCGTCCCTTCACTTCGTGTTTTGGCCCAAAAGCTGCTTGAGCTACTTTTTGATTATGAGATTGAGAAGGAGCCCCTGCTCTTCCATGTCTTCAGCAACGCTGGCATCATGCTGTACCGCTACGTGCTGGAGCTCCTGCAAACCCATCGGCGCTTCTGCCACCTGCGTGTGGTGGGCACCATCTTTGACAGTGGTCCTGGCGATAGCAACCTGATAGGGGCTCTGAGGGCCTTGGCAACCGTCCTGGAGCACCGGCCTGCCATACTGCGCCTGTTGTTCCTGGTGGCCTTCGCCCTAGTGGTAGTCGTGTTCCACGTCCTGCTTGCTCCACTCACAGCTCTCTTCCACACCCACTTCTATGACAGGCTACAGGACGCAAGCTCTCGCTGGCCTGAGCTCTATCTCTACTCGAGGGCTGACGAGATAGTCTTGGCCAGAGACGTGGAACGCATGGTGGAGGCTCGCCTGGCACACCAGGTCCTAGTGCGCTCTGTGGACTTTGTGTCGTCTGCACACGTCAGCCACTTCCGCGACTACCCTACGTATTACACAAGCCTCTGTGTTAACTTCATGCGCAGCTGTGTCCGCTGCTGAGTCCACTTTACCTCTGCTCCCGAAATAAATGCCTGATATCTCCCCACAACCTCCCTCTATGGGGCCCTCTTCTGGTTCAGCTCCCTATGGTGCTTTGGGACTTTGTGGTCCCTGTGGGCCTCTGTCCTGGGGGACTGCTGGTGGTCTGTTTATCCCAGGATCCTAAGGGGCAGGAGTGTCTGGGCATATGTCTGTGGGATCTTGCAGTTGGGCGTGTTTGGACAACTGCAACCATCAGGCTGCTGATTCCTGTGGCATTTAGGCTATAGAGATTAAGAAAGTGTAGGAAGGGGAGAGTGTTAAGGATGAGCCCGAGTTGATTTTTTTAAAAAGTTGTGATAAGAACACGAGATCTACTCTTAACAAAATTTTAAGTGGACAATATACTGATAGTTAATAATACCTGTTGTTAATTATAGGCACAATGTTGCACAGTAGATCTCTAGAATTTAATCATTTTGCATCTTGCTTAATCTAGAACTTAGTCATGCATAACTGAAACTTTATGCCCTTTGCCAGAGTTGAGTTTTGATTCCTTGAATGGAAGGTGAGCTCTGTGGGGAGGTGCTGGAGGGTAACTCTGGAATGGGGATCAGGTCAGGCTGGGGTTACAGGCGGTGATCTCAGCAAAGCCCTGCAGTGGAAAGTCCCATCCCCATGGTCTGACCACACTGCCTGGGAGGTGAGCTAAGGATGCAGGGTTCAGGGACCTGCCTGGCTCCACACTTTGCTAGGAAGCCACTGGATCCAGGAAGGTTGCCGGCTGAAAGCTGCAAGATGGAGTGGGGGGGAGGAAGGCAGCAGTGCTCTAATGGGAGCTGGGACAGGCTGACTGGAGCCCTAAAGAGCAGAACAGGGTAAGGAGTTTTTTGGCCAAAACAACAAACTCCTTTGTCTCCTTAAACGGAGACCCACTTGGGTACTCTCTAGGCAGGAGAGGTGGTTTCAGCCTTACAGGTCTGTACCATCTGTCATTCTATAAGTCACTGCTGCACAATGTTGGCACATAGTAGGTAATCAATAAGTATTTGTTGATTGAATGAGCATACTGTGGTGATCAAGGGACTTGGGGGGCAGGGACAGGCTTTGAAAAGTTTGACATGCAGTCAAGGAGAAGGCTAGAAAAGCTCTGGGTGGAAGCTGACCCCGACATTTCTCAGGGATGATGGACTCTGTCTGCATCCTATCAGCCCTCTGGGAGTCCCCAGTACTGTGGCAGATTCCTGTGCTGGGTGGCTGCATTCCTAGCCACGGCCAACAGGTGGCAGTGCTGCCTGTGCTATGAGAGCCTAAGACTTCCAGAGCAGGGCGGGCTTCAGTGGAGCCCTGGCTCTGGTCTGGGTTAATGTCCCCTATTAGACAGCATATGGCCCCCAGGGTGGGGGTAACCAGCCATTAGGGACCTACCAAGTCCAGGGCAGGGAGAGTAGAGGCATAAAAGAAGTCAGCCTGACGGGAACCAGGCATTTAAGAGCTTCCTCTTCATCTCCATTGCCTTCACCTCCTACCTACTCTTCCAAACCCCCTTAGCCTTTGCTGGGGCAGCTCCACCTCATCTCACCTCACCAGAGGCCAGGATCCCTGTGTTCCAGATTTTTGGTGCCATCAATTTTGGTGTGGAGCTGTGAAGGACCTTTGATGGGCTCCAACCTAGGATGACCTGTCTCCCATGCTTCAGCTGGGCGCAAGGCGGGCAGAGCTGCTACCTGGACCCAATTCTGAAGTCACTGAGGGCATCCCAGAGAAAGGGGTGCCTAAAGCTGGGGATGTGAGGAGATGGCCTGGTGTGTGAGGCATAAAGGGAAATCTAGAGTCACAGAGATGTCCTGAGGCCTTGAACCTGTTTTTCCCGAGACAGCTTTCTGTTGTGGGTGAGACTCACCTATAGCTGTGAGCACCTGCCTGGGAGGCCCCCAGGATGCTGCCCTGCCTCACTGGCAGTGGGAAGCTGTGGCATGACCACTAGACAAAGTGCTTTTTCTCCAGTGCTAGTAGCCCAGCTTCAGTTCCCTAACTTGAGGGTCTACCTTGGAGAATAAGAGTTTCTATTCTTTCCATTTGAGGATCTAGGCAGTAGCTACACTGGGCTGTTGGTCACTAGGATGGAGAATAGAACAAAAGCCCAGGAGTGATCCCAGGTATGTTTCAGGGACTAGAAAGGGATAGAAGCCTGAGGCTTGTGTTTTCACCCAAGCTTAGCTGCTTCTGCCCTAGGTTGGGGGATACAGCTTGCATCCCCTCTGTACCCCCAAGCTCTGACCTCTTCTGTGATTAATGAGCTGACGATTCTGCATCGATAAGGAATTAACCTAGAGCCCCTACCCATCAATAGGCAGGAGCCCAGGTCCCCAGCCCCACCCCAGCCCAATGCTCCAGGGCCCCTGAGCAGACCAACCCTGCCCAGCTTCACACACCTAGAGCTAAGCCCTTCCCCCCATATGGCTGCCAGGAATTAACCCCTTAACTGCCTCAGTCCACCTCCCTCCACCACTATCAGCTCCCCCCTCCCATATTTACACACAGGCAGCAGCTGTTTATATTGGTTTAATCCATGTCAAATGTAGTTTACAAAGGGAAAGGACAAGTACCTTTGTATAGAATATACAGACACAGTATCACACCATGGGGCCCACGTGAGGGGCGAGGGAGACAACACTTTTTCCCTGGGAGCAGCGGCTCCAATCCCAGGAAAGGTTCTCAGTGGAAGCTGGGCAGCCAGGAGCACCCTCATCCCGCCCCCACCTCAGTCTCTGCTTTGGCTCGGTCCCACTTCCTGCCCCCACCCCAAACTCCTTATGAAGAGCCCCATGAGCTAAGACTAAGGAGAGGATCATGTCCCTCGGGGCATGTGCCCCATGTCTGGGAGAAGAAATATACACCACTGAACACCGAGCACATGGGAGAGGGAAGGGACACCACGGGAGAGGAAAAGGCAGGCACCCCAAGAGGTGGATGGGCCGAGCCCCCAGCCAGCCTGAAGGGGGCACTGCTTCCAGGGGTTTTTAAAAAAAGAAGAAAATCATACAACCAAAGTGGGAGGCCATGGGGAGGAGGGTGGGGAGTTGTCCCATTTATACACAACATTGTAAACATACACGGTCTATATTACATGTGCTTCAGTCTGGTGTTTGCATGTCTGTCCGTCCATCAGTCTGGGGGCTGGATCTCAGGAGCCTAGCCCCGCTACTCCCCCCACCCTACCGCCCTGCCCCTCCCTGGAACAGGTATGGCCCCCAAACTTGGTGGGAGCCAGCAGGTAGTGCCTGGGCCTCAGCCTCCACTCTGGCTCCAGAGTCCTGTGTGTGTATATGTGTGTGTGCGCACACGCATGTATGTGCATGTATGTACATTGGGGAACCTGTGTGCAAGTATGTACAAAGGGAGAGGGTCACTGTCACAGAGGCTGGGGGCAGGTGGGGCTGCTCGAGGCAAGGCCTGCCTGGGGTAGCTAGCTCACAAGTAGATCCT
>CAUYRT010033933.1:0-38629 GCA_963574885.1 Lepilemur ruficaudatus
ATTTTTTAAAAGATCTGTGTTTGATAGGCTGCCTTTCTCCTGTTCCTTCAACTAAAGACAGCAGGCTTTTCTGGGAGATTTTTTTTTTTTTTTTTGTCTATAACTGTTGGCATTTCCAGGTCACTGGTTTATTTGATAACTGCTGTGGGACATATAAGGCAAAAAAGAAAATTCAGGGAGCCCACCGCCATGTCTTTCCTCAGGTCCTGAAGTCCTAGTTGGTCTGTTTTCTTCCTGACACCTTTCAGAATTTTCTTATGTTTCTTTCATATATAGTGTTCCAGACATTTTAGCTGTACCTAGTGGGAGAATTAGGGAAAAGATATGTACTCTATCTTTCTAAAAGTGGAAATCTCTTCACTCTTAAGTTTTATTTTTTATTTTAGTCTTCATAGGAATTTTAGCATAACTTTAAAAAACTACTACTCAATGGCCTTTTTAAACTAGTGATAGGGAAACTACTTTATTAAGAATTACACTTTCTTTTAATGTATATGTCTTTCCCTGTTCTAAGACATTGCATGCAATATCAACATATAAAGCCTTTGAGTATGGTGTGAAACTGTCTCAGAAAAAAAGGAGGTACCATTTTTTGCTAAACCTAATGAGAACCCTACATAGACTTTTAAAAACCTAATGAAAACAACAAAAAACCCACAGACATGGTGAACAAAATATGTCCCTATGTACTCAGGAATTTAACAGTGGGCTGTGAGCCAATGAAATACACATTTAAAATTACAGTGAGAGGATAATGGGCTCAAGCTCAATCCAGGAAAATATAAGCTGTGCTAGATCACTGTCGTTTCTTATAATTGAGTAATATTCCATTATCTGAAGTGAGTGACACAAGATCGGAAGAATGGGTCCCACTTGTACTCGCCATCCAATTGGTACTGATTGATTAACACTATGGTGCCCAAATGGTGGTGATGTTCACTAGGGATTTGTGGGTGGATAGTAGTCCCACATCTGAGAGATGTGGTGAGCACTGTGGAGGGGAGGGGCATACCTCTAACCCTTGCTAGGGAGAGGCAAAGATATAAAATGTAACCAAAATGTTTGTACTCTCATATTTTCCTGAAATAATAATAAAAAAAATAACCGTGAAAGAAGCTATATGATTCCAGATAATGCATGCTATAAGTTAACTTTGTATATAATGCCTTTCCATTTGACTGCAACATAATTCTATTGATATTTAAAGCCCAAATTCACTTCATCTGCATCTACCTGCTTTTTATAATATTCCTTTTTAAATACCAAAGAGATGTAAAGAAGAGATTCACAACATATTACCTTTTACGTCTTTGATTCAGCGTTCTTTCACTTTGTTTTCAGCAATCTTTATTCACTGTTTATATTAGCAGCATTCATATTTACATATTTTACTTTTGTCTGTATCATAAATTTTACATTTGACAATTTATGTTTTCTTTTCCTTAGATCTGTTCAGTGGTAACTGTGTAGTACTGTGACTGAATATTATTTCAGCATTACTTGTTAAAAGGCAGTCTTTTTCCCACTCAATCACCTTGGCATCTATTTTGACAAAAATCAGTTGGCCATGTATGTGTCAGCCTAACTCTGGTCTATTGGTCTTTTCATCTATCTTTATGAAAATACCATATTGTATTTATTACAGTTACTTAATACTAAATCTGAAATTGTAAAATGTCAATCCCTCAACTTAATTTTACTAAATTTACTTTAACTTGTAGGTCATTTGTGTTTCCAAACATATTTAAAATTAACTTGTGAATGACTACCCCCAAAAAAATCCTCTATGATTTTCCAATTATGCCACAATGAATCTACAGATAAATTTGAAGAGAATTGATATTTTAATAATATTGAGCCTTTCAATTCATGTACATGGTATAACTTTACAAGTATTTAGTTTCTTTAGTTTGTAAGGTACAGGATTTTCACATTTTTTGTCAGATTTATTCTAAGTATTTCATACTTTTTCATACTATTGTAATGGAATTATTTTTATTTAGTTTTATTTCCTAAATGTTTATTTCTAAATATTAGAGATGCAATTGATTTTTATTCATTGACTTGGAGTATTGTAACCTTGATAAAATCATTGTTTTAAATCTAGTATCTTTTTATAAATTCATAAAATTTTCCACTTACGAGATCACAGTGCCTGTAAATCTTTCTTTTTAATATTCATGGCTTGATTTAGTTTGTTTTATTTCAGTAGGTAGAAACTCTAGCATTATAAATTTTCCATCTCTTCCTGTGGATAAATACAAATCTCTTTTGTTACAAATTCGAGGTGGTTAAATATTCTGGGTGTGTGAATCATTAATAATGGCTTCTATTTTTATTCTTGAAAAAAATATTATTTTCTTCTAGTGAAGGAGGTAGGCAAGCTAGTCCCACTTTAAATCATAGACATTTGAATTGACATCTCCAGCCTCAGATTTCTAGGACTGGAGTGGACCTATTGATGTGGACATAATACAATGAATTCTTCTTTTTGCACAAATGTGGTACTCTTATGTGTCTTTCAGATATTGCATAATTCTGCATATAGCTCTGTGTTCTGTGGAGTTTTACAAATACCAGAAAGTGTCATTATGGTATTCCCGGTTTCCAAATGCATAAACAAACTTTTACCCAGATGCAGCAACATTAAATGTTATTAACAAAGTTCTCTCTAATATAAAAGTATAGTGGCAAATGTGTTTCTGAAGAGAATGGCTGGTTTTTAATCTGTAGTGGAAATAAATCTCTCACTAAAATTCGAGGAAACATTAGCATGATACTGTGTAGGGAGCAATGAAAGTAGATGAGTTGGCAATCAAATTTCATGCTTCAGGGCTTGAACTGTTTTTATAGGGGTTATAATGGGATCTTTCGAAATAAGTGAAGGAATTTTTCTTGCTTTAAAAAGTCTAGAGTTATCTATGTAGATCATGGTCCAATCTGGAGTTTGAAACAAACAGTAACATAGCTGCTCAAAAAAAACAATTTGACAAAGTTTATTTTGTCTCTTGGTATCCCTCAAGTGATATAGAAAAGCATGATATGAAAGCTTTTGGACACAAAAGGAGTCCATGAAATTATTCAACTGGCATTCTTTCTCATCACAGAAGAAACTCACATCTTACTTTACTCTGTACTTGTAACCAAAAGAAATATCTTTATTCACATTCACTAAGGCTCATCTCCTGCTCTCTGGTGTCATAGATCACAGCTGTGTACAGATCCGTAGGAGAAAGATCTCAAAAAGGAGCCAATAAAGAACTCATCATCTATGTTCCAAGAATTAGTGTTGGCTCTGTCCCATAAACAGCTAACTTTCTTTCCCTTAAAGGAAATGTGTTTTGTTATATCTTAGTGGCCCTTTGATTAAATTGCTTCTTGTGTGGAAATTAGGGAATATATTTTTAAAATCTGTTTTCTATTTATTTCTATGTCTCTGTGATAATTTATTACAATTATGTTATATGTTCAGTTTTATTCTCATGAAATCACTTCACAAGATTACTTTGGATTTTGCACCACTTTGACATTTAAACATCCACAATGTCCTCTTCTCTCAATAATATCAATAACTCTAAAAATTTAATCTTAAGAGAGTAGGACCGTTCAAAGGACAAAGACTTCTCAGAGGTATATACCAATTAATGTATATGTGTGGAAGAAATGTTTATAAAGTGTTATGTATTAAATGAATGTTAGTTTTCATTTTATAGCTCCCAGTTCCATAGGTACCAAATGTATATTTCTTAGTAATAAAAAATTCTTAATTAATTTAACTTGTACTTTTTAGTAACATGTGATGTTTCATGTTAGAGAAATCAAAGAGTAATACTCAGTAAGATATTTACCCGGGTTAACTGGAAATAGTTATCCATGCTATTTCCCAGTATAATGAAATTGTTCTCTCAAGCTTAACATATAATTCATCAACATTTGAAAGTTACCTGGCCCTAGTAAGAAAGAGTTGAGATAAAATGTATGTCATCTATAAATTAGTTTTTCCTTTTCTTTTAAAGATCTCTGAGAGTGCCTAAAAAACTGTCCAGCGAGAATAAAAACTATTTTAAATATTTTCTAGTATAAATCATATAGATTCTGGGTTAAAAATTCCTATACCTTGAAAGCTATTTCTTAGTTCTGATAAGTATTTGTAAAAGAAAATAAAAATAATTGTTTTGTTCAAAATTATAATGATTATAAAAAATTAATTCATGTCTTGCTAAATTATGGAAATTGCTTACGTTATACTCTTTTAATAATTAGGAAAAAAGTGCTTTATTTACAAAGTTAAAGGCAATGGAGACAGCCATTAATGTATTTACTATATTTTTTTAATAATGAAGCTTTCTGTCTATACCACAGTATTGCATTTATTTAAAACTACACCTAAATCTGTCTTTGTAGAAAATAAAGTTTGCCCAAAAGTTATAAATCATTACTTTGAAAAAAATTATCACCCGGTATTATCCTTATTATGAGGTGCCACATTTTATCAGGTGTGTTTCTATTTAAATATACTAGGCCACACATATCCTGACATGATTTTACTACTTACTCTGGACATACCCAGATGATAAGTTAAAAAATTTCTATCACATTGTCTGGAAAATTCGCTAGAAGATTTTATTTCATTTTCTCTATTCTCTCCTTTATCTTCTCCTCTTTTTACTCCTTCATCTTCTTTAAACATGCAAATACCAAGTTATTAATAAAACAATTGTTCTAAGCAAATGACATTTAAATAAATTGTCTAAGAGAATGATTATTGTTTACTTATTTTTTCATTACATGTATTATTCCCTGCATTAATATTAAAAATCATTTACAAAGAACACAAAATATATGTCTTATATGATTCTCTGTGTAGGTATTGATATACATATGGCATATATTGCTAAATAATTGGTTTTACTGAGACTTCTTTGAAGTCTAATCTTTAGATTAATGAAAAAACAAAAATGCATTAATATAAATTCTCACTTTACAATAAATATAATTTGGTTCTTTTATATTTTATACAGCAAGTATATATTAGATTTGAGTCATTGAGAATAGATAATATTACCTTATTTTGACATATAAAAACTGAGGTTTCCTATGGTTCAAACTAATATGAAATATGACTAATGAACAATGAAACATTTTATTAGGCTTATAAGAAAAGACCTTGCTACTTCAACTCAACTCACATACTCTCTTGTCAATAGGTCCTTAATCATATTATATATCTTCAGAATTTATATACTCAAACAGTTAATGCTACCTGAGTAAGAAAATTAAAATAAAACCTTTGAGCATATGTTGTTTGGCTTCTTGAGATAATTAACCATTTCCAAATTATCTGGATTGCTCCTGATTTCAATGAACCATAGAAGAATAATTTTTAAAAATATTATTAAAATGTAATCCAAATTAACTCAAAACTTTTCTTATGCCATCATGTCAATAATTCATGAATGTAGAACTAATTTTTATAGCAAAAAAATTTTAATTGCACCTTTCCCAGTAATTAACAATATATTGTGCATGCTACCAACTGAGCACCAAAATAATTATTTCTGCAAACATACCTACTACTTTATCTAAATACATTATTTTGTTTGGTTCAAAGAAAGAATGAAGTGGTGTTGTTACCGTATTAAAATTATGAAAACTGTTACACTGATGAGTAATGACAGCATGCGATCTAGAAGTGTCAAATACACAATGATAGTATCATGGCGACCTTTTTGATAAAGCTTCCTTCCCTCACTGTTCTTTCTGATTCATCGATGCTTTTTAACAATCTAAAATACCAGTCTCTAATGTCTTATTTGTAATAAATTAGTACCAATTTCATTAAAATATTTAGCTTGTTTTGAAAGTTCTGGAAAAAATATTGACCTGGAAAAATGATTTAGCATGTAAATGCTTGTGGTTGGGGAAGGTATAAATCTGAATGAATGGGAACAGTGGTAGAATTATTTCCAAAGACTCATGTGTATTACTTGTGTCACAATAGAAAGGGAAGAGAAAGCAGGGAGGGCTAGTCCATGTGTAGTAATGTCAGAAGTCAGATGTCAGATGCATCATTCACCACAAAAGACAGGGAGATTTTGTTAAAATCAGTAAATATGTTCAATGTGCATTTCAAATGAAAGGTTTATCATTTACCACTCACCTGGAAAATCTACATTGTTTTATAATTTTGTTAACTTTTTAAAATGTAATTTGTAATTGCATTTTTGGAGTATAGTCTATATACCATACAATGTATTCATTTTAAACATACAATTTAAGGATTTCTTTTAATAAATTTACTGAGTTGAGCAACTATCGACTCAATCCAAATGTAGAACCTTTCTATTACACCAAAAAGATCTCTCATGTCTACTTGTAATTACCACTTGTTTCCATCTCCACACTCAGCTTACTGTTAATCTATGCTCTTATTATAGATTTGACTTTTGTAGACATTCCATATAAATAGAATCATATAGTATGTGGATTTTCACATCTTCCTTTACTTAGCTGTATGAGGTAGCTCCCTGTTGCGGCATGTATCAAAAATATTCTGTTGCAAAATATATTTTATTGTATAAATATACCATATCTCATTTATCTGTTAACCAGTTCCTGACATTGAGATAATTTCCACTTTAGGGCTATGATGAATAATGTTGCTATAAACATTTGCATATAAATCTTCACATAGGTTGGTCATTGCTAGTATATAAAAATACAGTGAATTTTATGTAATGATTTTGTGTCCTATGAAATTGCCAAACTTTTTCTATTAACATTTTGTGGATTATTTGGGACTTTTTTTTAATAGACAATCAAGTTCTTATTAATAAGAAACAGTTATAAGTCTTCCTTTATTATTTGACTGACTTTAATTTATTTTTCCTAACCTATTACTCTAGCTAAGACTTCAGAACAAATATGAATAGGCGTGGTGAGAAAAGACATCCTTGCTTTGTTCCTGATCCGGGGGGTAAATTATTCAGTCTCTCATCATTAAGTATGATGTCAGCTAATGTTTTTCAATCATAGCCTTTATTAAAGAATACCTCTTCTATTCTTAGTGGGAAGGAAGTTTTTGTACAAATGAATATTGAATTTCTTAAATGTTTTTTCTGCTCCTATTGTGATGTCCATCTTTAGTTTGTCAATATAATGAATTATATAGATTGACTTTGGAATGTTGAAACAGCCTTTAATTCCAGGAATACAACCTACTTGGCCATGATATATTAACATATTTATATGTTTCTGTCTTCTCTTTGTTGATATTTTGCTGAGGATTTCTGAGTTTATGTTCATGAAGTTTATGTTCGTGATTTTTGAGTTATGTTCATGTCAGTGGTGTCAGCACAATACAAGCTTCATTGAATGGGTTTGGAAGCCTTCACTTTTCTACTTTCTAGGAGAGTTTATGAAGTTTGGTACTATTTCTTCCTAAAATGTTTGATGAAATTCATCAGTGGACCATCTGGACCTAGGATGGATTTTTAATTACTAAACTTATTTTTATAAGTAATTCAGATACTATGTTTCTTCTTGAGTTAGTTGTGGTAATTTTTTCTAAAAATTTGTCTAGTTCATTTACATTGTCTTATTTGTTTATCATGTCCCTTTCATCTTTTTAATTTGTGTAAGATCTGGAATGAAATCTCCTTTTTCACATTTTGAGAAGTTTATGCTTTTCTATTTTATGTTTTTAAATCTTTTTAGCTAAATATTTAGCCATTTGTATAGATTTTTTTTAAATTAACTTTTGATTTCATTGACTTTCTCTGTTTTCTGTTTCACTCTCATATTTGTTATTTCTTTCCTTCTTGCTATAGGTTTAATTTGCTCGTCTTTTTATATTTTCTCATGTGGAAGCCTAGACTATTGATCTGAGATTTTTTTTTCTTTTATATGAGATGTGCTATGATTTGAATGCTTGTGTCTCCTGCAAAATTCCTATGTTAAAACTTAATTACCAAGATGGTTAAGAAGGTGGGGTATTTGGGGAAATGATTAGGTCATGAGGGATTTCCCCTGGTGAAGGGATTAATCACTTATAAAAGGCTTCAGAGAGCTGCCTCTCTTCCCACTCCTCCGCCCTCCCTTCTATTTTTTTTGCCATGTGAGGACACAGCAACAATCTTGAAAGCAGAGACTAGCCCACACAAGACACCCAATCTGTCAATGCCTTGATCTTGGACTACTCAGCCTCTACAACTATGAAGAAATAAATTATTTTCTTTATTAATAACGCAGTCTCAGATATTTTGTTATAGCAGCACTAATGCATTTCAGTCCATGAAATGAAATTGAAGTAATCCCAGATTGCTAATGCCTGGCTGAAGTCAAAGAAAATCCTCTCTAAAAAAGATCATCACCTTCATTTTCATTCTAATTCTACAAACAATTTTGCAAACACAATGCCTAGTATAACATAGAGTTTAACCATGTATAAAATAACATTAACAGAATACAGTAGAAATAATAAATTATAGAAACATAACAGCAGACAATTCCTACTTTGAAATTAACTATAACCATCTTTTAAATAATTGTGCTTACTATGTTCAAGAACATAAAGAAAAAATGAGAGTTTGTGCAGAAAAAAATACTTTTATGGCATGAAATGGAGTGTATGCAAACCATACATCTGATAAGGGGTTAATATCCAGAATATTTAAGAAACTCAACTATCTCAAAAGCAAAAACAAATAACCCAATTTAAAAATGGGCAAAAGATCTGAACAGACATTTCTCAAAAGAAGACGTACAAATGAACAAGTTATATAAAAAAAATATTGAACATCACTAATCATCAGGGAAATGCAAATCAAAACCACAGTGAGATATCACACCACTCCAATTAGAATGGCTATTATCAAAAAGACAAAAAGTGACAAATGCTGCTATGGATGTGAAGAAAGGGGAACACTTGTACACTATTGGTGGGAGTGTAAATTAGTACAGCCATTATGGAAAATAGTATGGTGATTACTCAAAAAATTAAAACTAGAACTACCATATGATCCAACTTGGAAGTGAAATCAGTACCTCTAAGAGATAGGCACTTTCACCTTCCTTGCACCACTATTCACAAGAGCAAAGATAAGGAATCCACCTAAGTGCCCATCAGCAAATGAATGAATAAAGAAAATGTGCTGTGTATACACAATGGAATACTATTCAGCCATAAAAACAATAAAGTCCTGCCATTTGCAGCAACATGGATGAACTTGGAGGACGTTATGTTAAGTGAAGTAAGCCAGACACAGAAAGACAAATACCACATGACCTCACTCATATGTGTAATCTGAAGAACTTTATCTCACAGAGGTAAGAGTAGAATAGTGGTTACCAGAAGCAAGGTAGGGTAGAGGAGAGTGGGGAGTAGAGAGAGATTTATTAATGGGTATAAACTTGCAGGTAGATAAAAAGAATAAATTTTGGTGTTCTATTGCGCAGTAGGGTGACTATGGTTAAAAATATTGTATTCTATATTGCAAAATAGCTAGAAGATTTCTTTGTGTTCTTACCACAAATAAACAATAAATATGTGAAGTGTTGAATATGCCAAATACCATGACTTGAGTATTGTTTCAATATATATATTGAAACATCACACTGTACCCCATAAATATGTACAATTATATATCCATTTAAAAAATAATTAATGAAAAAAAGAGAATTGTGGCAGACCAG
Source organism: Lepilemur ruficaudatus (assembly GCA_963574885.1). Taxonomy (NCBI): domain Eukaryota; kingdom Metazoa; phylum Chordata; class Mammalia; order Primates; family Lepilemuridae; genus Lepilemur; species Lepilemur ruficaudatus. The sequence goes on from CAUYRT010033933.1 coordinate 9,694, forward strand.
AAAATGACAAAAATTGCTCAAAAATAGGAAAATCAAAATGTCATTGACAGTTTAAAGTTAGACCACCATACAGATGCAGTAAACTTGTATTTGTAAGAGAATTCTTTGTTGTAAAACAATGGCCTAATTCTTTAATAATTATCATGGCCATGTGGGAATGAAGGTCAGACAAGATTCTGACTGCTTGGTGATCAAATTTCATTTGATGTTTGTCTGCCAAAGATTTTTCTAAGCTCCAGAGAACGCTGAAACCTACGTGGGAGATATTTGTGATAGTGAGCATACTTCACTGAAATAGGAGAACAATGTTCCTGGAATTTCAGTGGTCAATAATGTATTTTTCAACCAGTAATTTCAAAACTATAGTATCTTATTTATAAAAATAATAAAGAATATTCAGATAAAAGGCAATGAATAAATGAAACATGAAATGGTATTTTTGGTTTATGGATAAAATAGCTGATAATTTCTGAAGCTTTGACTTTTTTATTTTGGGAAAGACTGTTTCCTTTAGGACCTCTATTCTCTACTATTTCACCTTCCTTACATGCACACACACACACACACACACACACACACACACACACACACGCTTTCTGTTAATCATTTGTATTATAAGAATTTATAGAGCAAATCATTTTCTCTCCATTAAAAAATGTTTATGTAGTTTTAATTACACATGGTGTCCATTAAAATGTCAACTTAGTGAACAGTGAGAAATTCAGTCCCCTGATATCAGACATGCTATTAGAGAAAACACAGGAGCAGATCTAGGAGAGAACTGTCAATATTCTCATGTTTTTAAAGATGTTAAATGAATCAGCCATTTTTCTTCAAAATTATTTTATTTTATAAATCAACCTTTTGGAAGGTATTGATATTAAAAGCGACTTTAAATGGTTAGTTTAAATGGAGCTGTAAAGACCAACCAAGATCACTACTTTCTACACTAAGAACTTGAAATTTTTTTTAATTGAATTTGCAAGACCTAATAAAATAACTCCTGCTATATGCAACTTTCTTAACATTCTTGCAAAAAAAGAAACTTCCATTATCGCTTTGCAACACAGCTTTTAAAGCATTCACCATGTTTATGTGAATCCTCACTGTAATTTCCAATCTTCAAAATATATAAAATAATTGAAAATCAAAAATATTTATCGAAATACTCAATTATTTTAAATGACTTGAATAAAGTGTATGAAAGCAATAGAAATTGACATTAACTACATAAAAGCCAATTGTTTTAGATACATTGCATATTCTTTACAAAATTTTTATTTCCTCAGCAACAAGTATCCCTCACATAGAAAACACTTAGCACAGTAACTTGAATATAATGAATTCTGACTCAATATTAATTTAATTATGGAATAGGACACTTGAAATTTAATTACTTAAATATAGGACTTTAATTATATTTTCACAATATACACTGAAGCAAGTTGGAGGAAGGGGGGTGTGAGTTATTTCCATAAAAACTTGCCCAAAGGCCTCTTAACATATACATTAAAAATTTTACTCTAATTATCTTAATAATACAAACTTTTATTAATCAAATACTTGTGCTTATATGAGAAAATATTTTATAATTTATATCATTCATGACTGCTGTAACTCCTTTGCCAATGAATGACTGGAGAGAACACTTTTGCCATGCTGAATGACTTTATAAATGTTGCATCTTTGGCTATCAATCTATAGAAAACACATCAAATAAAATTTATTAATCATGCTAGAAAATAGAAAGAATAGTTTGATTATAGTTTCAGATTTCATTTGTGGTCTTTTAATGAGTTATGAAAGAATATTCATATAAATTTAACATAAAAGAGATTGTTTCAATTAATGTAATATAAATAAGACACATTTGTATTTGGACACTTTCTGCAAGCTAAAAAATTGTCAGGTTGAATTTTAGTTTTCCCAGAATCTCATGGGAAAATTTTTTGTTTCATGATTGGATATGTTCTACATGCTTCACACTGACTTCACTCTTGGGACCTAATTTACCAGAAGTGATGGAGGCATAATCAACATTTTTTGGATTCTATGTTACAACTTGTTTTTTCTTTAATTGTGATTATTTTAACATCAAGGGAATTGCTCATTTGATCTTTAATTTGATGTTCATATATTGAAAATAGTAAATTAAACATTGCCTTTTTAAATTTTAGGTCTTTTTTGATTTCTTACATAAAGAATATCCATAATCATACTCTTTGTAGTCACTATGATATCCTAAAGAAGATTATGTAAAAAAAAAAAAAATTGACCAATTAATTGAAATAAAATGAGTAATCTATTTTTAATTAACTAACTGCTTCTACCATCTGTATAATTTTTAATATCTCTCTGGTCTTTTCATTATTTCTGTGGAAAGAGAGAAAAATAAAGAATGGTTAGAATGGAAAATATAGAGAATATCAAGTGCTGACAAGGGCATAGATCAATTTTACGTATATATCACTCTTGAAAATGTCAATTGATGACACCATTTTAACTCTTTCTCAATATGTCATAAAATTAAAAGTGTGCATATTTTACCCAACCTTCCTATATATAAACTTTCCAAAGGTGAGCAAGTATAAGTTTCATATTTGTGTGACAAGTATAAGGATGTTCTTAGCAGCACTACCTTTAATATCACAAAACAACTTCTTTTATAAAATGAATAAGTAACTTGTATTATAGTAATTCAGTGAAACACTATACAGCTCTGGGAATAAACAAACTATAACTAAAAGCAACAATCTAGATCACAGGTGGCCACCGGTCCCCCCCCTCCCCGTGATCTAGATGAATCACACTAATAAAATGTTGAGTGAAAGAAACAAAACCAGACAAAGTGTTAGTATTATCTACAGTGATAGAAGTCAGGACAGGGGTTAGCCTGCAGAAATTGTATAGTCTGCACAAAGTGTCCAAATACAAATGTATCTCATTTACATTGAAATTGATAAATAATAATTGGGAAGGAACAAGATGGGGCTTATGTGGTGATTTTGTTTCTCAACTGGATGCTGATTTTTTCAGCTGTACTCAGTGTATGAGAATTCATCAAACTGCACATTCAATATCTATGCACTTTGGTTTATGTATATTACACATTAGTAACAGTTTTGCATAAAAAGGAAAGTCATTTAAATGAACTTTACTGCAGTAGATCCTACATGTAACACTCAAATATGCAACATAATTATTAATAATTAGCTCAAAAATATGCATGGTTATGGGTATAGAAATATTCTATAGCCTAGTAAAAACGTATTCAATAATTGTATTTCTATAGAAAAAAACATTTTGTAATTTGGATCAATCATAAATATTATAACTACTTCTACCAGTAGATATCAGAAGTTTCCCATTATAATTAATTGTCCCATTTAATTGTCTTGTTATAATGAGAATTATATTGGGATCATAAGTTATTGTCTTCAAAATTTTTGTTTGAAAAAAAGAAATTATTGGAAATACAAGCATTTCTCAAAGTGAATAATATACTTCTTCAGAATGATTACCTATTAAAAATCACACTTATATAATTAGTGTCAGATTGATACTCTTTGTAAAAGTTTTTTGGGATTCATAATAGTTAACAAAATGAAGTTTGAGTTTGGGATTATTTTCTACTATGCACAAGATTAATTTATAAAGATTTATTGTATAAGAAAATTAGAAACCTTCTTATAAAGGAACACAGTAAGTCCAGCAGTGTCCATATTTGTATGCCTACATTATATGTCTCCCAAGAGACAAATATACTGAATATGTCTATGAGCAAAGCAAAAATAATCACTATGCAGTGTGTGGTGATAAATAGAAAAACAATACTATCTTCTCCAGGAAAAAATAAAAACAACTTAGGGATGGATGAACCAGAAACTTGAGATATAATTCTAACTCTACCTACAGGACTTAGTTAGATTTACATGTCATATTAGCTATTTATTCATTTGTTGAATGTATATTTATCAAAAACCTACTATGTGGCAGACATTTCTAGGCCAGACGATTTAAAATAAATACAATTAGTATTCATTCTCAGTTTCACCATCTCATGGATATGGAAATAATTAAATCCTGGGGAATGATAGTGTAGGGTATGCAGAAAGGTCCACAGGGGTACACCTAAGAAAATAACGGGGGTGAAGTCCAAAGCCCAGTTGTGATTCTTTAGTCCTTCTATACCACTTGTACCATTGGATTTGGACTCAATGCTGGACATTTAGAAAAATAGACTATTTGAAATACTCTTAGGAAAGAATTTTTCTTTTAGATACCTTTAGTATTTTCACTACCTTTCACAAAATATCTAGTAGATATGATGATGACTAAAACTTTAAAGATTATAAAATATTTATTAAGAATAAGAATCCACAAGGTCCCTTGGGGGCTGCAAATTACAAAAGATTGTTCTTGTCTATACTACAGCCAACGATTGTTCATGCACCTTCTAATTCAGGATTTATAGACTTGGCAAGATTGTGGCTCATGCTTTTAAAAGATTGAATAGTTAGGCTATTCTCATTTCACAAATGAATAAAATATTTGCTTCCTAAAATTCAGTTTGAAATTATGTTCTAAAACAAAGAAAGGAACAAAGTTAAGTTTTTAAATTTTAAGCACAGAAATGAGGATTTCTAACATAAATTTCAATTAAAATCCAAGCTGGGTATGTGTTTGTGTGTATGTGTGTGTGCGTGTGTGTGGATGTGGATGTGAATTTACTTACTTTTTTTAGTTACATTGCATTCTTTCAACAAATTTGATTAACTGACAATGTTTTTCAAACTTTTGTCTCCAAATTCCTAACCAGGATAAACTATCTGTCTGATTTCTGAGATACACATCAGGGATCAGTCCACTGCCTTTATAAATTACAATTCATCAACTGTGTTTTCTGTTTCCAATCTCATCAAGATGTATAGTAGCTAGTTGTCCCATATCTGACTAATGTCTGTCAACAAAGGGAACTGTTAGTATATTTGGAACACGAAGCTACAATACAGCGATTGTACCCTTGAAACAAGATTTTAAGAGTCTCTTTTTTAGGTTCTTTATTCCTTGCCTTCTTACCCTCTGCTCTCTACCACTCTTTATTCCTTTCTTCAATATTGAGACACACACAGAACATCATTTCAAGAATGGGGAATTTAGTCATGTGCCGTGTTTGCACATAGCTTTAATGTGATTGTCTATGATTCCGTAGGCAAACATAAGAACACTGAATCGCACACAAAGTCTGTAGTCATATCATCTGTGGCTACAGATGGAAAACAGCCTGCACAAACAGGAGGTATTGTTAACCAGGTGGATTTCCAGTTTCAATATGTTTGAACAAATTTTTGGGTAACACAGACATTAGCAACTGGGCAATGCTGACAAGATGTCAGAAGGCACTATCTACTCCAAGCCTAAACATTTTTCAGAAAATTCAGGAATTATTTGAGTAATTTTATTATATCTGAGCCACCTGTTTGTGTGGTTAGCTTATTTTCTCATTTACCATTATAGCAGCATACACCCATTTTATTAGGTTGCCAACTGCCCCTCCTCTCTGAGTTTGGGATTATCTGTGACATGACTTTATAATTCAAAGAAACTAAATGCAAATTAACCAGATGCTCTCAACCTCTAAAGAACTTAAAATCCGGACACGTTACTATACTGTGTCTGTTCTTATATCTTATTTGCCTTTATTAAAAAAAAAGCAGACTCTTGCGCATTCAATGCCATGATCAGCAATTAAGAAGAAGATACATTTTCCTGTGATTGTTCTTCTCCTTCCTCCCTACCCCCAATTCTCACGTAAAGACCACATGGCTCCTGATGCTCTTTGAAAGTGAAGCTCTTCCACTGTGGCCTGCACATACATGGCCGCTTTATACACACAGCCGGATCCCTATTTTTGAGGTGTTCTGTTCTTCCCAGAGCCTGTAACACACACAACATTGGACAGAACACCGGTTTCAACTTTCCCCTTCAGTACCACTTCCTTCCTAAGTGCCTTATTCAGCAGGAAAGGGAAATCGGTGTTTGGGTGTGGAGTTTTCCCCTCCTATTAACATGCTTCTGGCTGCTGGCAAAAGTAGCAACACAGCTTCAAGGATAAAATGGCTGTATATTACTTAATGCCACCAGTAGGGGAAATTTTTAACACTAACACCCAGCAAGCAGGCCCCTTCAGGCTTCAGCAGTCACGCGCCTCCTTATATAATACACATAACACTTTACCTCTGGAAATTATTTCTGACGATGACCCGGATATCAAAATTAGGAAACAGCCAGAAAGCATTTCCTTGCTTTTATGTTTTGTGCCAGTTGCCCTCCCTGAGTCCTTTCATTTATCCTGGCAGAGGTTTGTCTCTTTGCCTTTAAAAGTTAAATCCACCTTCATCGCACAATGTAGAAAGAAGTGAAATTAAACTGCAGCGTGTTCCAGAGGAGAAAATCTACTTTATTCATCTCTCAGCCCTACTTTAACTTACACTGACCTAATTACAGCCACACCAGGAGAGGCGGAAGAGCTGAAGGAGCGCTTCTGCCACCTAGTGGTCAGTGCCTGGAACTGTGCCTGGAGACCTCCACATTTTTGTTTTATTTTTGAAATGTCTGGCACACAAGTGCAAATGAATGACCTTCTCTAGTCTCTGCGTGAATATAGAGGGTAGGCACCACACACTGCTCTGTTCCTTTGGAGATTCAAAATGTAATGGTCTTCTAAAGAACTCTATTTATAAAAGGTTGAATTAATGGCTCTTAAGATGAACTGTAGCTTGAAAACTATTTCATTAAGACTGCATACCATTTTATGAAAGTTAAATTGAAAATGATAATGCAAATATGAATACCATTTCAAGCAATATTTTAAATATTATGTTTTTGATTTAATGTTTAGGGATGTTAGCACCCTCCCCACTAAATCATTTATCCTTCCTCATAACAGCTGCACGATTTAGCTAACTGAATGATTTCTTCAGTGCAGCTCCTGGCTTGTTTATTTGTTTGCTTTTGGGACTGGTAGTGGACATTTAAGAATGCTTCATTCTCTTTTTCTGGCTTCATTAACGAGTTATTGATCAGTGACTTGAAAGAAAAACTTGGATGAAAAATGTAGTCAACCCTGTATCACCAATGCTAATTAAAACCAGGGAATGGAAGTAAAATGAAAGGCATTCACAATGCCCAAATCTCAGGATAGCTGATCTCCTCTTCCACCAAACATTAAGGCTGCAGCCATGAGCTGTTCAGCCTGGCATTACAGCCTGTGTCACTGAGCAAGGAAACACCCCCATGCAAAAATCCTTTTGGATATAAAGTGAAGTAATTGGCTGTGTACAGAGTGGGTAATCAGTTTTGGAATCATTAGGGTAAGTGATATGTAGGTCACATTTGCACCCTTTTTAATAAAGCATTCAATGCGAAGTGAAAATATTTAGTGTTGTATTAGGACATTTTGCAATGTTGTGGCTGCAGATTGCTTATCATATTATATGTGAAGAGAAAATTAGTAAAAAAATTTTGACATTATTCATAAGGACTCTAAGTGCCTATTGTTTTCAAGGTTGCATTTAGAGTCCTGGTGATACAAGAGAGTATCTATAGGATTTATGACTCAACAAACCTGTTTTATTCTTTTAAAACTTACATTGTATTCAAAATGATATGGTCATTTATTCATCAAATATTAATTGGAGAGTTAAGTACAAGCCATCCCCTGTAATAGGCACAAGGTTTACCTAACTACAAGCAGAACCTAACATGTCTGGGTTCTGACACAGGTTAATTTGATTTTTTCCTCAGCTCTCTGCACCATGCAGGCTAAAATAAGAAATGATGTGTATGTATTGCACAATATCTAAAAATCAGTTCACTTACTTCAATTCCTCTAGCCTGTCTTAATCCAGATCCTCTTTATTTTTAGCTTTGCAGGTCAATCTATGCTCAGTTTGTGTCTACTGCAATTCAAAATTCACTCTTTCCACTGTAGTCAGAATCATGTTGTCCCTAGTTAAAAGTTGGTTTTGATTGATAAATTAAAAAGGCAAACTCAAAACCTTCCAAAATTTGCTAACTGAACTGATTTACCTCATAGCACCCTCTTCCTGTACCTAGCTGGGTGCTGACTCTTACACATAATAAGTTTGTTCCTTAGAGAAGGATTTCATAATTCTCTTCTCAAAAGTGAGATTTTTCTCTCAAAACGTCCTTAGCATGGGATTTTGCCATTATCTGCATGATTTCACTTAGTGCTTTCTTTCACACCATGCATATCATGTAGGGTGCCTCTCAAAAATGTTGAGGTAACCATCATGTTCATTTTTCAGGTTAACAGTATGAAGATTAGGAGGGCTCTTTGTCACACAAATAGCTGCACCAAAAATAGACCCCATGTCATTCACCCTTCTTAATCCAAGCTATTTCTTGAATGCAGTACTGCGGCTAGTGGTTGGTAGAAAATCTGGGGGCATCATGAGATGACACCATGGGAAAAGTATTTCTCTGTAACATTTGCTCCTTTCGACTCTGGGAGGTTGCAAAGTCAGTTATTGGAAGATGAGGAGAGAGTGATGTGGTTTCTACAAGAGAGGTCAGACCAGAAATATTTCTATGTGTTAACAGAAATTTTGAGGATGTCCTCACCTTTCCTTTGAATGAAGTTCTGCCTATGAAAACAATAGGTTCAGTAGAACAGATAAATATTAAATAGCCAATTCATATAATCCCTTTATTTTCAATACTAATATAGTACTTACTTGCTTTTATTCAAAGACATTTCCTGAGCAATTATCATGTACCAGGCCCTCTTTTATGTACCGGTGAGAAACATGAAGTCCTGAAGTTCCTGGGTGAGTGCTTTTTAGGGGAGGGGAGAAGATAAGGGGAGAAAACAGTGTGTTATATAAAGGTGTTTTGTGATGACTGCTATAAAACATAAAGCAGAATGAGGATAAGGAGAGGAGGGGTGTGTTATTCCAGATACAGTTATTGAGAAGGTAATAAAGTGAGGGAGTGAACCACACGGATGTCTGTGGAAAGAATGGTATAGGCAGAGGGAAGAGCATTTGCCAAAGCCATGGGGAAGATGTGATGATCTCTTTAAGGGCCAGCAAGGGCTGGAGCATAATGAACAAGGGACACAGTGGGAGGAGATGAGTTTAAAAGGTAGAGAGAGGTCCAACCATGAAGGGCCTTTGGATGAGGACTGATTTTTACATTAGATGCAGTTGCCACAGTGCCTAAGGCCCACAGTGATTTAGGGGTCCACAGAAATCTTTCAATTTCTTTTAAATTAGAAGACAAACATGAATTTTTAAATCAAAGTTTTTAATATATGCTATTAATATGTTTCTTTCTATACCAAGGCAGTTCTGAAATATAATTTTTAATATATTTTATGGAGGAAGGAACCCACAGAGGCAAAATCACCCAAGATCCACAGGTGTCACAATGTCCTTTGCTTTGAATCTTAAAGAGTGACAAGGATGTCGTGGAAGTTGTAATCAGTTATAGTTTGAGAAGAGAGGAGACTGCACCTGAGAATTGGGAAGAAATGGAGGATCCAGCAAAGGAAACTAAGATAGAGTAGTGAGTGGGCAGAGGGGAAAAGAAAGCCTCTTCAATGCTGGGAACCAAGTGAATAAAATGTTGCAAGAATGAGACCTTAATTTTCTTGGATACCAATGCAACATCAACTTGTTCCCTTTTTTTGCCTTTGGTTTATGCCTAGAAACTGAGGAAGTCTGGTGTAAAGAGTCCAGACAACTTTCTCCCTAATTGCTAACTAATACATGTCCTTTTTCCCCCAAAATTATTTGTCCCTGTCAAGCTTTTGGATTTTCATTGGTGCTTTCTAAATAATATCTTTTGGTGGAAAATACTTAGATTATATTAAAAAAATTTTCCAAATAAGATCAGGCACTATCATTTTTTTAATAATAAAAAAATTATTCACTTAAAGAGCGGTCCCCAACGTTTTTGGTACCAGGGACCAGTTTCATGGAAGACAATTTTTCCATGGCCTGGGGAAACGGGGGGTATGGTTTGGGGATGACTCAAGCTCATTACATTTACTGTGCAGTCAAACCTCTCTGCTAATGATGATCTGTATTTGCAGCGGCTCCCCAGTGCTAGCATCACCACCTCAGCTCTACCTCAGATCATTAGGCATAAGGAACACACAACCTAGATCCCTTGCACGCTCAATTTACAGTAGGGTTTGCGCTCCTATAAGAATCTAATGCCCCCACTGATCTGACAGGACGTGGAGCTTATGCAGTGATGTCAGTGATGGGGAGCGGCTGTAAATACAGATGAAGCTTCTCTTGGTCACCACCTGCTCACCTCCTGCCACGTGGGCTTGTTCCTAACAGGTCACAGACTGGTGGCAGTCTACTGCCCGGGGGGTTGGAGATCACAGACTTAAAGTATATAGTATTACTTAATATAGGAATAATTGAGGATCAGTTATAAAATCCTCAAATTTCTTAAATACCATTGTCATTGATTTTAAAAATTTTAGTTAGTTCTATTTTAATTTAATGTGATTTATGTTATTTGCTAAAATTCTTGATTTTGCTTTTGCTTTATTTCATGATATATGTATGTCACATAAACTTAAATGATCTTTGTTTCTGCCATAAGGTTCTTAGTTGAGAAGAATGACAATATTAGTATATTCTTCATAGAATTTTTACAAAAAAAAAAGCAGTCAAATTTACCAAAAACAACAACAACAATGCCTGGCACAGAGGAACTGCTCAATAGTTTCTATATTCTATTTTTTATATTTTTCTATTTATTATTTCAACAAATGATCTATCATCTATGTGTATATGTGTCTATATGTGTGTGTGTGTGTAACATACAGTTATAGGATAGGCTCTGTTCTAGGCTCTTGAGGCTATATCAGCCAATATACCAATATAAACATCTTTCTTTGATAGAACTTAAGTTTTGGAAGAGTAGACAGTAAATATCAAATAGAACAGTGCAAGGAAAATTGCAAGAGGTAGGTACAAATTATTGCAAGCTTGGATAGATATTTTTGCCTTGTTTGAATTATTTAAGTGATTGAGACCTGTGAAAATCTGGGGAAAAGCATTGCAGTCATAAGGAACTGCCAGTGGGTGTTAGGAAGATACAAGGCTGAATGTGAGTGAGTGAGAAAGTAGTAGACATTGAAGGAAGAGCATTAACATGTTTTATATCATGTAGGGTCTTATTAGCTTTTATAAAAACATTGGCTTATATTCTTAGGGAATTCGAGTACCCTTGGAAGATTTTGAGCAACGGGTGACATTGTTCTGCTAAAACAAGATCACTGAGGCCCCTGTGTTGAGAATTGACATTTTGTGAGCAAAAATTTGGAAGCTACGGAGGAAATACAAGTAAGGTATTATAATGGCTTGAACTGAGTTGGTAGAATGAGAAATAGTTGAATTTGAGCTATATTTGATGATCCATCAATATTTCACTAACAACTGTATTTGAAATGTAGGAAGAAGACAAAAGTGAAGGGAATGACTCAAGGGTTTTGATCTTTAAAACTGGAAGGAGGGAGTTTTTGTTCATGGTAAAGGGGAAGATTGAGCAAATTTGGGGGGAAAGATCTTTTGGGGATATATACATTGAGATGTCCATTTGAAATGCAAATGGAGAGGATGAGTAAGCAGTTCTATATCTGAATCTATGATTTAGGTGGAGAGATTTGGAGATATTTTTGTAGTTTTCAGAATACAAATGGTATTTCAAGTTATGAGACTGGGTGAGTTCACCACGGTGCAGTATAGACAGCAAAGAACAGTGTTTTAAAGATATTTGCAATTCTGGAGCGTTCCATCATTAAGCAATAAAGAAGAAGAGGGGAGATCTGAAAAGAAGACTAAAAAGGGTAGCCAAAAAGATAATCAGAAAACAAAAGGGTATTATTTTGGAAGCTGATCGAAAAGTTACAGGAGGGAGGAACATTCAACATGGCAATGCCGTGTATAAGTTGAGAACTGACCATTGGATTTATCAACGTGGAGATCGTTAATGACCTTGACAAGAGTAGTACTGTAGAATGCCTGGAAGAAACATGATGGAGTGAGTTCAAGAGAGAGCAGGAGGAAAGGAGGTGAAGAAAGTAAATGTACAGTGGAACCAAATAAATCAGTATAGTGCATTCATTGTCATTTATATTCATATAATTGCAAACATTTGACAAATCAGTCACGATTATTATGAGCCTCAAGACAAAGCATAGTGCATTCCTGAGCTTTCTCAGAATTAAGCTGATAATGAATTAACAGAATTTAAAGGTATGTAAAATATCTGTATCTAGGAAAATACTTGTATTATTATTATTGGTGAAACAAATAATGCGAATTAAATGTAAGAATTTCTTATAACTGAAGGGATATGTATAACTACGTACAACAAACACCCAGGAAGAAGTGCTCTGAAGCCACTAAGCCCATATAACATCAAGTCTAAGGTCACGTTTATATGATTAACATGAACCCCTTGCTACTTTCAGAATCAACAATGCTTGTATTAATATATCCTTTTCATAGCTGCAGCTCAGATTTTTTTTTAACATTCTTCAAACTTCACTATTAGATACAGTTTAGGTATAGACTTTCAACAGTGGCCTTTTGTAGAGGAATCACCAGTGAATAGACCATGTACACAAAAGTGTCTTATAACTTGCAAGGTAAGTACTATTAAAATGAGAAAAATATACAGTGTACATATTCTCTTACAAAGAAAACAATTGAGCTCCAAAAATAATGTAATACAAATAATTTAATATGCTTTCAGTTTGTAAATTGACAGAGGTTTAATAAAATTCACTACATTAAAGGACAAGAGGCAAAACCAAAGAAATTTAGACCTTGATTGATCATTTACCTGGGATCATGATCCTTAGAAGGTCTCTTGTCTTCAATGTCGCTACACAATTAGCAGAACACAATTCCTAACTAAGAAGAAAAAGAGGAGAATTTTATGCAGGCAGGATAAATATTCAATTTTAGAAGCATTTCATAAACTGTAAGTATAAATAATAAAAGTTCAGATTATGTATCAAACTCTACTAGGTCTAAAGTATTGAAGCCAAATGAAAGAAGACAGAAATAGTCAATAAAATCACAGAAGACCATCGTAATGAAAAGCAGGCCTGTCATATCATGATCTGTCTGCCAAAGCATGGCAGCATGGAAGAACCCTCTCTGTGTAGTTCAGACAAGTTTGCCTAGAAACAGATTAATTCATGATCTTATTATGAACTGTCATTTAGATTTTAGCAAGATACTTTATAGATTTTTTATTAACTCTATTTTGGAGCATGAAGTTGAATCTAGCAAGGGAATATGAAGATTTCATGAGTATCTTATCTTTAAAGCAAGAAAACTTTCTACTGAAAAGGCAGAACATTCAAAGACGTGACTTCCCTGGTCTTTGCCCATAAAAGGATGAAGTCCTTTTTCAAATCTTTTCATTTAGTCTTAAAGTTTGCAAAGGTAGGATTTAGTATTTCACCTATATGGAAAAAATATGTGTCTACCATAAGGTTTTTTATGAGTTATAAATAGACTCCGTTGAAATAAATTTTAACATTAGCACACTTTCTTTGCAGGATGGACTAAAACACACACATACATGCATGCACACACATGCATTTAAAGAATAAAGAAAAAAGAAAAGAAAATAGAACATTTGTTTTGTATTAAAAATTCATAGTATATTTCAGGGAATAAAATATAATCACAAGAAGTTTTAAATAATTAATGTGAAAGATTTTACTAGCAAATAAATTCATTAAAGAGTAATCTTAAATTGATGTTTTTTTCTTTTAATAAATATGCCAGATTTAATTATCCCAACCTAACAGTATAGAAGGTAGTGAACATTAAATCCACTGTAATATTATTTTTATGTTGTATTACCTTTATTGATATCAATATAATTAAAGTTTGCATTGGCAAGGTGCAAAACAACTTAATTATTTAAAACAATACTTTACTTAATCACTGCCAAACCTAAAAATTAAGTACCACCAAATGACTTACTCTTTAGTTTCTTACAAAACTGTTACATAGAAATAAATTAGGAAAAAAATAATTATTGCATTTTAAACTGTTCTTTATCCAATAAATAGAAAATTAAAATCAACCTTTCAGAAAATGTTCAATTTTCAGCTAAAGAATAAACTTCTAAATGTGTGTCTAAGGAAACTCTATTTTCCACAATTCTATCTAGGTTTCATATATTAATGATAAACTTTTATTGAACTACTATATGTACATAGCTTCGCCTTGTTTCTTTTAATTAGAAACAAAAATTTGAGCAGTGAAACACATTTCTTGTAGGTGAGACTCATATATATATATTTTTTATTTTTATATATCTTGTTCATAGTTGTGTCCCTGGAAGAGAGTAACCAATAAATATTTATTGAGTATGGGTATGACTGAATGCATAAATGGCTTGAAAAGTGAATGAATGAATGAAATATCTCTTCCTCTTGTGTTTTAAAGAGAAAGACATTTAGCCTTAAGACATGAAGTAAAGAATCATTAACGGAAACCCTGAAGATCCTATTGCCAAGCTAAGTACTCTTCACTACAGCAGATCTTTTCCTAGTTATCAGTGGAAATACCATGTAAAAAAGAGTAAGAGTAATATTTAAGGGTGTGACAGTTGCTACAGAGGGACAAGATGACAGTATGTTAAATCTTAATTTATGCTTAGACACTGACTAAAATGAGCTGTGAGACAGGCAGATCATGAATTAAATAATTACTAGATTAGTATGGTAGCTGAAGAGACCAAGAGAAAGAAAACAGTATTTTATATATCTCACAAGAGAAATCTCAAAAACCTGGTGACCAAGTGGATAGATTTGAAAAGAGTGCTAAGAAATCAAAAGAAACCCAAGAAGTATTTGTGTGAATGCTCTGGTGAATGCTGTGTATGTTGAAATCTAGTCTCCAGTGTGGTGGCGTTAAGAGATGGCGCCTTTGCCAGGTGATTGAGTCATGAGGGCTCTGCGCTAATGAATAGGACTAGTACCCAAATGAAAGAGGCTTAAGGGAGCTTGTCTGCCCCTTCCACCATGTTAGGATACATTGAAGGCACATCTATGAAGCAGGGAGCAAACTCTCATCAGGCATCAAATCTGCTGGGGCCTTTATCCTGGACTTCCCAGCCACCAGTACTGTGAGCAATAAATCCCTGATGTTTATAAATTACCCAGTCTGCTAGAGTAAGCAGTCAGTTAGGTACAAGCAAGGGAGGAGGGAACGGAAAAGTTAGTCAACTGGCTGGAACAAACAGCCCTTGAACAAACAGACCTGAGGAGAAGAAAAGAGCCATTAATTTCCCTGTGTTGCACAGGTACAAAGAGACCTTTCCCCATTACATGTGAGTAAGAACAGAGTGAACACTGGCGCTTCTTTGACTTCAACAAATAATACGTTGACTTTCTTTTTTGTTGCTCAAGATCTCTTTTATCTTTGGGCCTTTGTGTTGCTCTATCATCTGCATAGAATGTTGCTGCTTATATCTCCTTTCCTGGCATCTTTTAACTATCAACTAAACATTATCTCCTCAGAGTGGCCTTCGTTGAACTAGTACTTATATGCAAAGCACCATTTTATGCATTTTACATACATTAACTCATTTAATCCTGATGAAAACCCTATGAACTAGGTACTATCATAATTTTATTTTACTTACAGGGTAAAAAGGAGACAAAGAAAGTATAAGTTTGTGATAGCAGATAGAAAGTGGTAAACTCAGTCACTGAGAAAAATGAGACTTGAACCAAGGCAGTTTGTGTCTTAATGCATGTTCTTAACCACCAATTTATGCTGCTGAAGTATTCAGTCACCCTTATCTGTAATATCTTAGAATGCATAACCCTCTGAAATTATCTTACTCATTTATTTCCTAGTAGATTTTCTTCTCTTTCAGAGAGATTCTATTTATAAAGATGAAATGTCAAACATCTATACTTTCAATGTGAGTATGAAATTTCAAAAGCTTGCGCAAGCCAAGCAGGCAACTTGAAAGTTGACTTAGATTGTATTAATTTATATATTCATACCCTTCATATCATGTGATTTTGCAGTCCGTCCTGCTAAAGAAATGGAATATATTTCCCCTTCCCTTGGTTTTGGTCCCCTTGGTCAGCCAGGCAACATAATTTGGCCAATGGGATATTAAGGGTGGTAACTTGACAAGAGGCTGGAAAAGCATGCATGCAATACATCTGCTTTCACCATGAGAAAATGGCTAGCTCACTGGTTCCAGGGACAGATCCAGCTGAGATGAGCCTAATTCCCAGCTTATCTGCAAAATCAGGAGCTGAGTAATGGTTATTATTTCATGTCACTGAGTTTTTGTGGGTGTCTATAACACAGCACCTTTTTATAGTAAGAACTGATTGATACAGAAATTGGTACCAGAAAAGGGTACTAACATTATAAAAGCCTAAATTGTCTGGCATTGCCTTTGCAGCAAGCAGCAGCTCCGAGGAAACAGTTACAAGAGGTTGGGAAAATACCAAGGGAACTGTTTTAGGAGGATGAAAAATTGGAGACGTGTTTTGTAGTGATGAAATATTTGGTAAAACTCTCACATGAGGTTATTTATAAGATTGAAAATGTACCTAATGAATTTTTAGAATTGAAAAAGAAGACCTCCAGAGAAAATAAAATGTTGACAGCTTGGGCTTTGCCCTTTTAGCTGCAGAAAATAAAAACTAAAAGAAGAGATGAGCTCACAAAAGACTTTGTAAGCAGAATTTAGAACGTATATACAGTCCAGAACTTGCTGGGTTGGAAAATAACACTTTTTCAAATTTCTAACATCTCTAATCAGCAAAATATTTTCAAAATAAGATACATACAAGGTCAAGAGCTGTCCTTCAGTATGATGTTCGTGTAGGACAATAAAGCATGCATACAGCCCTGTCAGGTGTGAAAATATAAAACTGAGTAATTTTAAATATGATACTGGTACATGCATGAGTAGATCAATGAAATATAACAGGGACAATAATAAGACATGCTCTTGGAGAGTCCCCAGAACCATTGTATTTTTCTAGTAGTGAATTAGCAGTTAAAAAGGCAGACACTCTGTCATCAAGGAATGGGCAGGACTGTGGCAAACTAAATAGGGTGAAAACCTTTTGCTACCCTTTTTATGAGAGGCAGAGACTTACTCCACTTCTTTTGAATTTGGTCTTGATGACCGATATGATCAATGGAGAGAAATGGTGACATACACAATCAATGTCACGTGGCTATGTTCCCATCTCACAGCCAGCTTCTCCGTTCTTGTGAAGGAGGCATCTTTGACATATAGCCTGACATAGGAGTCTCTGAGTTCTATGAAGTCTGTATTTTTTGTTATGTGTGGCCACGAAGTCTGTTTGGTTAAGTACTCAGCTACTGATTAGATATATTTCCTTAAATGCCTGGAACCAGTAAGTCTCCCAGACTTTACTGAGGTGCTTTTTGTGTATGTTAAGACATTCCCTCAACACTAAGCCAGGCAGTTGAAAATTCCGTCCTTAGACATTACTTTCTGCTTGTGCAGAGTCTCAAGGTCAGGCAGAGCTGAGAGCTTAGGCACTCTAAGGTCTTTCCTCAGCATGTACAGTTCTACATGTGCACGTGGCCTTCCAGATTCCTAAGAATTTGGAGCTTTTCTTCAGATGACTGAGAGACCTCAAGACATTGAACCCAGTCAACCCATGGAAATGTGAGAGACAGTAACAAATTGTGGGATTAAACTACTAATTTGGAGGTTGCTTTGTTATAAGGCAATAGATAATTAGAAAAAGGTAGCTAATGAAGACTTAAAAACTAAAGAACTAAAATAAATTCAGGCAATGATAAGTTCTATGAAAGAGAGAAATGAAATTAATGAGGCCAGGATAGATAAACATGCACTGACTGATTGAACCATAAATGTAGCCTAAATACCTTTGGGTCAGGGTTAAATGAATATGAATGACTGATAAGCAATTTTGAGATAAGTGGTTGACTAGGAATTAATACTGCATGCCCTCATGTATCAAAAGAAGTGGCGTATGAAACAGTAAAATGTAAAATATTCTCTTAAAAAAGTAGTTAAAAGAAATATGAGTAATTAAAATATGTATAGAATAAATGTCAAAAATATAAAATTATTTCGTACATAAGAAGTTCCTAAAAATCAATAAAAGGGAAGTAAATATCCTAAAATTAAAATTCATAGTATACACGGGTAACTAAATAAATTTGTGAAAGAAGTACAAATTTCGAAAATTAAATAAAAACATGACTAACCTCATAATTATTAGTAAAATGTAAATTAAATTATTGATATATTTTAAACCTTTGTTCTTAATGAAAAAAGTTTAAAAATGTAGAATTAGGCAGTCTCTTGGTGAGTGTCAAAAATGAGTATCTGATATCCTGCAAGTATGTAGTTACAGTAACAGGTTCAGGCACACAGATCATCGAAGAACCACATTTGCTGGAAAAGTTTTAAGAATAACAATAGCAATTCTCTTTCACAATTTACTTAGATTCATCAACTCTTAATATTTTGCCCCGTTTGCTTTATCATTTGTTCATTTCTACCTCTGTCTTGATCTAAACTTGTTATCTACATATCAATCTGTGAGATCTATTTATTTATTCACAAACATACTTTTTCTAATCCATTTTAGTATATTGTGTCTCTTTATTCATAAACCCTTTAGACTATATTTCATAAGAGCAAGAAATTAGGAGATGTAACGTTATTACCAATATTCAAGTTTCCCCAATTGATCAATAAGTTCCTTTATAGATTATTTTTTCTCTTCTCTGTAATGCAGTTCAGTATTATCTGTAAGATAGTCTCATGTTCCTTTTAACTCCTTTAGTCGAAAACAGTTTCTCAGTCTTTATGTTTTTTTCATTTTGACATTTATGAAGGGATGATCCAATTAGTTAGCCTATAGTCCCACAATTTGGGATTGTTTGATGTTTGCTCAAGAAGAGATTTATGTTATTCATATTTGCAACAAAGATATCAGAGAAATGAAGTTGTATCCTTCTCAGTACATCAGATAAGAAAGAAGGCACATGATGGCACTTTATCCCCTTAATGGTGAAATTAACTTTGATTACTTGATTAAGTATAAAATAACTAAGTTAATGTCCTGATCCCAAATTTTTCCACTATACAAATATTATTTTCTATTTGTAGTCACTAAGTATTTTGTGGGAGCAAACTCTGAAACTCTGTAAATATATTGTTCCATTAAACTTTCACACACTAGTTTAGCATCCATTGTTTTTTGTTTAGGCTAAATTCTTAATTTGATGGTTAAAAGAAGTTGATTTTCTAACTCCACTCTTCATTGTAAATTTAATAACTTCTATTCCACTCTAGGGGAGAGATTTCCCTTCTCCATATATTTACATGTTCACCTATTTATCTAGATAAGTAAATAAAGAAAGAACAAGAAAGTGAGAGAGTGAGGGAGAGAGAGAGAGACTTGTTACTTTACACATTTTATGTTTGGTGTTTATTTGGAGTTTTGGTTTATATATGTACATACATCACTTAGCTTCCAAAATATATAAATCATACAAAACCTAATTCCAAGATGGCAATAATATTAAGGGCATCATAATGTAAGAGAAGTTTGCTTTTTTTTCAAATTTCCTCCTAACTGTTCATATAATGCTTCCAAAATAACATATCTATGAAATTTTCAAACACTCCCATTTTATTTTTCTTTAAAAATAGAGCATTATAATTTCAAATTTAAAAAATTGCCTCTTAAAGTTTTTTAAAATTTCTATAAAATTAACTGAGAAATTTCCAGTTATATATTGTCAAATTAGCTAAGCTTTATTTCTTTAATAATGAATAATAATGGGTTAAAAAAGCAATCGTCCATGGCATGTATTAATAACAAATTCAGATAAATAAAAAACTAATTTCTTTAAGAATTTAACCATAATTCATAAGAAATCAGGTGATGCTTCTCCATTTATTAAATGGATATAATAATATTATCTATTTTATAGGATTGTTGTAAAGATTAAATGAGGGAATTAAATGAGAGAAAGCCATGAAGTGCTTAGAGCAGTAGCTGGCATAGGAAAACCGTTTA
This sequence comes from Lepilemur ruficaudatus, assembly GCA_963574885.1. Lineage (NCBI taxonomy): Eukaryota > Metazoa > Chordata > Mammalia > Primates > Lepilemuridae > Lepilemur > Lepilemur ruficaudatus. The sequence goes on from CAUYRT010033933.1 coordinate 29,846, forward strand.
AAAGCTATCATTATGATGATGATGGTGTGACCATTATGTATTCACACTAAATATTCTTTAATCATTAAGAAAGAGTAAAAGATTAATAACAGGATCAATGGATATTTAGTATGGTGAAAATATCTTGAAATTTAAAATCTATCATTTTGTATTTGAATCCTAGCTATGTTACTTGCCACTGAACAAGTGATGCTATTCACTTGCTATGTGAATATACATGAAATCATTTAACTATCGTGCACTGTTCAGTCCCTTTCACCATAAAGTGAAAGTGAAGATAATTATGATGATGATGGCATTTTTGCCTTATGTTAGAATCCTTTTGAATTCACCTAATGAAATTTGTATTATAAAATATTTCAAAATCAAAAAAAAATACACACCCATATACTTATTATGTAGAATTAGCAAATATATTAATGTCTTGACAGATCTGTTTATGATTTTTTATTTTCTTTTAAATGCAATGTTATAGGCACCCTTTAACCACCCAGTGCTCCTCTTCTCCTCTGAACCACTTTGCTAGACGGAGGTGAGCACTACTTGGAAATTGACACCTGTCTTCCCTGTCCATTTACTATATAAATAATGTGGTGTGTCATTTCATATACTTTACAAGCACATAAATGACATTATATCATACATGATTTACCAAACAATTTGTTATCGAATTTACACTTGCTGATAAACCTAGTTCACATATTTTAATCTCCATGAATTTTAAGAACAGTTTATTATTATTATTTGCAAACATTCATAAGCATTATACTAGTTATGTGCAATATAAGATCAATTCTGTTGGCATTCTTATGATAGATGTCTATTATAACCTAATAAGTAATTAATTTTGGGAAATGATCCTGTGTCTTTGAAGAGGACTGTACTCTAAATACATGTTGTGGGCTACAAAGAGACAGGCTATTTTCTTGGTGTTCACAATATTTTATATCCACATTCTTTGCAATCTATTCTAATGAAATTATGAGTTATTGTCATATTGTGTGTGCAAAGGCTTCTGCTTTCATCTGTTAGTCCTCGTATTTGGCAAACTTTTATTTGAAATATTTTGAGTCTCTACTATTAGGTACATGAAGGTCAAGGATTACTTCATATTTCTCATATATTATGTATTTTAGCATCAAGTAATGATCCTAATGGCCAATTAACATCAGTTTGTCTGCTTTTAATATTGCTATAACAGCTTTATTTGGCTGTTATTGCCCTTCTGGTGGTGGTTTTTATTATTATTATAATCATCTTAGAATATCTATTGCCTGCTTTTACTTTCAGTTTGTCTGTGCCATGTTTTAGGTTTCTCTCCCTCTTTCAAATCTATTCTTAAATATATTTTTCAGCATGCGACTTTAAATATATAGATTGCTGTATGTGTGAATTACTGTCCACTATCTTATTACTTGTTTTGTATTTACTATCCTTATCTATTTGTTCATTGAATTTAAGCTTTTTTCTTCCCATCTCCAACACATACACACCTATACACTTCTTCAAAAAAATTCTAATTTTCCCCCAATTAATAGATTGGAAGTTGTGCATTCCTTTTATTATATTTAACAAATTACAGATATATACTGAATATGCATAGTTTTTAAAAGAACTTTAATATTGCTTTTTTCTTGTTATTGAATTTGAGAATCTGAGAATCTCTGTTAACATGCAAGTTTTGTCCACTTACGGCTTATGTACATCTCTTCTAGAAAATTACAAGGTGCTTTAAAATTTTTAAGTTGAATTATATTAATTTTCCATATTGTTGCAATACAATATTTTAATGCTAATGCTATTAAAACCTGATTGTTATTAGATTTATCGAGATATGTGTTTACCATTGCATTATCTATACCATTTTTTCCTGTGTTATTTTTTAAATAAATATATCTAAAACTAGTTCCTCTATAGAAATTTCTCAGTGGTGATTTCTTTCTATGTATTGAGCTATCTTTTTTTTACCCTCATTTTGACCAATAATGAGCAACATATAGATTTCTAGGTTGATAATTATTTTCCCCTCATATTTTATATGGATCACTTCTGTCTTCTAACCTATATATCTTTCTGATCAGACATCTGCTAAGTTTGCCATTCCTGTGTAGATAGTCTCCCTTTACTCTGTGGTTGATCTTGAAATTTACTTTTCACTTTTTGGCACTCACTCTGATATTTGTAGAGATGAGATCATGTCTACTCATCCTGATAAACACTATGCTTCTTAAATCCAAACAATTCTATTTTCTTTTTAATTTTGAACAAATTGCCTCTCTTTCTTTATGAATATTACCTCTTTCCTTTATTTCTAATTTTATCTTTTGCACTCACATTAGAGATAAAATTTGGTAATTAACTGCTCTTTCATTTCTTCTTATCTCTGTTATATACTTTCCTCAGATTCACATGAAACTTCAAATTTTCTATTTTTAGTTATATTTAATGTTTTTTGACTATTCAACTATCCACCATTATTTAGTATCAATTGCATATAACTGCAGATATAGGCTTATGGATATGGATACATATAGGTACAGATATAAATAGAAATGTATGTAGAGGTATAAGTATTTCCTAGAAGATTTATATAGTTTTTATCAAATACTTTTACTCTTTTTGTTCCTATAATTTTATTCCTTTCCCTGTAATTTTCTTATTTTTATTATAACTTCACCATAATTGTATTCTTTTTTAAATTTCTTTAATCATCTTATACACACTTATTTTAATATTTTTATAAATTGTTTCATTATATCACTTTTGGAATCGCTAATTCTGTTTGTAATCTCTACTGACTTCTCCCTAGAGTGAATTTTTAACTCCTATGATTGCAAAGCTTTAAAGGTGAGTTCTTTCTTAGAGAATGCTTAGTTTGGGTTTGTTTATTTCCCTATCTGAGTCCCCGATAAACTTCTTTGTGGGAATGCTTCCACAGAGTGGTTTAAGTTGACTTCCACGGGCATACCAGACCTTTTGCTGAAACTGTTTTTATTTTAACAGTAATTTAGAGTCGTGGGATTACTGCACATATTGGATAATATAGCATAAACTTGGACATTTGTATCCCACATCTTCACCTGTCTTTAGATTAAAGTTTAATCATTTTATTGGAGATCACGATGCCCTTCCCCCAGACTCCAAACCTCTCCTCTCAGAGTCCTGGGAAGACAATCTGACTTTTCATTCTTTCCCTGTGTTGAGTGAAGTTTTCTTAGTTATTTTCTTTTAATGCTAAATAGTCCTTTACTTAGAGGTTGCAGTTTCAAGTCTTAAGGGATAAGACTGCATACATGTTTCCATATTAAAAATCCAGTCTCTTGCTGGTAGGGTAATTTCAATTTTATTCTATTATCCAGGTCACTTCCAAATTAAGTCATGAGTTTTCCATTCCCACTTCAAGTTCATTCTAGGATTTTTTTAGTGCATATCTAGTTGGTTTTTTTCTTTTATTTTAAAATGGTGAGTTATATTTTGCCCAGAATTTCTGTATATTTCAAGCAAGAAGTTTTTGATCAAGTGACTTGATCATCAGTGTTGCTAGATGTAGATCAATGGTGTCATCAATGTTGCTAGAAGCCATTCCCATATAGGTTTTTGCTTTGTTAATTATTATTATGAGAAATAGCTGCATAGGCAAGATCAAAAGCAGTGGAATTATGATACACCAGGGGAGATTTCAATGCTTTTTCAAAATGTAATGTGAGAATATATGTCCAAATATGACTGGGAATGAACTTGAGCATATCAAGACTTTTCTATTTTTGTTAACACCATGACTCTAACAATTCACTTGACTTTGTTGAACCCATAAAAAAGAAATAAATTGAGACATAGAAGCACAAAATGTATTTTGGCTTCAAGCTTTTATAAAATTCTACAATGAAATTATTATAGAAAGGAAACTTGAAACATTTCTTCTCCAATGTCCTAAGTTAACAGGTAAAGAAATCCACAAAATATGAGCAACCCATAGTGTCAGATTCTGGTCTAAAAACTGATCTTCTATACCAGCATCCTTTATAGCTTGTTGCTCCCTAAATCTATTCAGAAACCTTTAAAGTTTTTAGGAGCAACAATATTCCAATCCACTCAGGAGGCAACTTTTAATTTGGGTAAGTTTATTGAAAGCTAGATTCTATCTATTTACTACTAATGTTGGTCCATATATACGAAGCAATAAACAAAATAACAAGTAATATGTCATTTAAAAAGTGTAATTCTCATAAAAAATTAAATGTATTTTTTAAATTGCTAATTTTCCTTGAATTTCTAAATCTTTGTGTGTATGGGTATGGTAACTTGATGAAGTACTACATAGCTTTGGTTGCTCAAATGAAAGAATAAAAATAAGATTAAATAACTCTGTACTTTGTGAATCATAATTCTTATTAAACCTAAAAGAATTATTCTGGAAGCAGAACATCATGAAAGAGCTATAGCTATCTCTAATATCTGACATGAAGACAGATTGTTAATATATAGAAAAAATAGTTTAAGCAGAAGAAAAATTGTGAAACTCTGTACATGGACTTTTAATACTTTTAATATTTGATAAGAAATCTTACAGTCCAGTTCACTCTGTTTCTATTATCTCCAAATTGCACTATCATCCATACCCTCTAAAAGTGGACATAATCTGTTTTCCTATGGAAATCATAGACTTCATAAGAATTTGAAAAGTACGAGTGTTACTACATAAAGAAAAATATTTTACCACATTGATTTTTGTACCTAGATAAGAAATTATATATATATGCAGATATTAATATATATATGTGCTTGTGTGTAGAAGAGAAATTCAGTGTCTATAAAAGGCATATTTGGAACACTTGGGTAATTTTGATATAAATTATAGCACATTAGATAAAAGTAATGTGCTGATGTTACATTTCTTGAATACTTTCATAATTATATTTCTGTAGTACAATGTGTTCTTGGGGATAAATGCTGAAGTATTCAGGGCTGAAGTGTCATGATATCTATAACTTATTTTCAAATTGTGTGTGTGTGTGTTGGGGGAATGACAAACTGTTAATTAGTGGATCAAGCTAGGAAAAGGGTATATGGGTGTTCTCTTCACCCATTAGACAGATTCCACAGGCATCTCGAAGTGTACATGTCTACTGGGTTTCCTTGTTCCAGAAATGATTTAATCTCTCACTCATTTACGAAATTGAGAAATACGGCTTTCTCTTTCCACGCATATATTTTATCAGCCTCCGATTACTGCTGATTTTTAGCTCTTAAACGTATTCAAATGTATCTGATCCTCACAAAACCTATACCATGGTTTATACTAACATCATCTTTGAATGATAAATAATCTCACACAACTATGATCAATTTCCCTCATGAAAGCCAGGATAATCTTGCCAAGATATCAAATATGATGATGTCACTACCCTTTAAATGCTTTCCGGGGTTCCTGTTATCCTCAGTACAAATGCCTTCAAGCAAATTTCAAGAGCTCTGCTCTTTACCTATCTCTGGTTTTCAGTTGAACGCTTAGCTCTTTATTGGCTGTTGCTCAAGTTCTTTATTCCGACTGAAATTATTTTCCTGCCATCTTCCCCTGAAAATCCTTGTAATTTCCTCAATTCTCAGGTGAGATGTCACTACTCCCTTCAAAACTTCATCTCTGAGCTCCCAGCCTGTGCTGAGTGAACACTGCTGCCTGTCCTCCATGGTGCCTGCACCCACACATCCCTCTGTGCTACAGTCTTCTGCTGTGCTTGGTGTACTTTAAGCAGATAGTACATCTTTCCTAACTTTGCACACCATCATCTGATAGAGTGTCTAAAACATTGTACACTCTCAGTAGATAATTATCAAACAACTATTGTATGGGCTACGCAGTGAGACCAGTCTGTAATTTAATATCTATGAATTCAGTCACAATGTTATAATAGGGCCAATTGAAGCTGCTATAGATGACCAGTGAGAAAGGAGTAGACATTTAATAATATCTAATAAAAATTTTTTAAAAAGATAATTTAATCTATTCGGATCTCAGACATAACTAACTTTAATTGATTTCCTTATCCTCAGAAGAGGGGTTTACTAGGTGAGAGAAAATGGACGTGAAAAGTATCCAAATATTCTATTAATACAAGGACAGAATATATTAGGAACAGAAAGCACATCAGTGGTTGCCTAAGCCTGGGGTAGGAAAGGGGAATTGAGAGAAACAGACACAAGGGCAATAGAAATGTTCTATTTCTTGATTGTGTGGTTGTAACATGGGTGTATGAATTTGTTAAAACTCATCAAAATGTATACTTAAAAGTGGTGCATTATACTTCAATTAAGTTGATTTTTTAAATGCTTCAGTAATTTAAACAGCTCCTCAATAACGTTTCCAGCAGAGAAAGTGTTCAGTACTTTTGTTGTTGGGGGAAAGAGGCTATAATATTATTTAAAATTTCTAAATAGTAGTAATAATGCTGAAATCAGTTTGAAGAGCCTTTTTATGGTAGTTTGTATATAAAAGGAAATTAATGGGTCCCACACTAATTTTATTCAGTGATTAAATCACCAAACTACTGATCTTTCCCTTGCTTATTCATAGACCATCAGGTAATTAGGACTGTCTCTACTATATCATCTGCCAGCTGTGAGGAGAATGAGAACAATAGTTATTCAGTTCACTGGGATCATTATCATTCATATAGGAAAACAGGACCTTTGTAACTGTTAACAACAGGGCTAGATATATTTCTTTTCCATTTTCTCTGTACTTATTGAATAAAAAGCCAACTGGACATTTAGATATCTATGTGCACATACAATTAATTAATTCTAATTTATTTAATAGGAACATAGTATAGAGCACTAGGATAATTTTAATAAAGAGGAAAAAAAAACCAAACAGGCTTTAATTCTAATACCTAGATATCTTACAGAAATATCTTTATTAAACATACATCAATCTTTATCGAAAAAATTCACATCGAGTGTCTAATAATTACCATGTCAAGACACATTGAGTAAAACAGGAGTCAGCCACAGTTTTGGGTCTCTTAAGCTGGAAATATTCTTCCCTCCATTGTCTCAATATCAACTCTATGGAAAACACACACACAGACACACAAACGCAAAGGAGAAATATTAATGGAAAAATAAAGGATAAGAATATTAATAACCATGAGACTAATAAGTGACTGGTATATGATGGTAGAAAGTGAGGTAGAATTAACTAAACACATTTTTTGTTAATTAAGGTAAAATTTACATAAAACAAAATACAAAAATCTTAAGTGTTCCAGTCAATGAATTTTGATAGTTGAGTAAACACATGTATTTGCCACCCAGAGGATTACGGAACACATTCTCATCATCCTAGAAAGTCCCTCTTGTCTCACTTTCCAATACATTCCTCACTCAGAGGTAACAACTTTTCTGATTACTATTACCGCAGATAAGCTTTGCTTATTGTTAGAATTCATATTTATGCAATCACATGGTACATATTCCTTTATGTCTGGCTTCTTTCACCAAACAAAATGTGGTGCAGTTTATAGTATATTGTGTTTGTATCAGTAGTGGCCCTAGTGCTTATAATATCCTTTTATCATTTTTTTTTTTTTTTGAGACAGTCTTACTCTGTTGCCTGGGCTAGAGTGCTGTGGCACAGACTCCTGGACTCAAGAAATCCTTCTGCCTCAGCCTCCCAGGTAGCTGGAACTACACGCATGCACCAGGCCTGGCTATTTTTTTCTATTTTTAATTGTCCAGCTAATTTCTTTCTATTTATATAGTAGAGACAGGGTTTCGCTCTTGCTCAGGCTGGTCTCAAATTCCTGAGTTCAAGCAATCCTCCAGCCTCGGCCTCCCAGAGTGGTAGGATTACAGGCATGAGCCACTGCACCCGGCCTATCACCTTTTTAATGTATGTAGGATCTTTTGATTCTGATACTTATATTTTTACTCTTCATAAACAGTCTTACTCTAGGCTTATCAATTTTATTAATCTCATCAAATATCAATGTTGACAGTTTTTTAAAAATTGTATCTCAATTTGTTTATGTTGTTGATTTGTATCTCTATTTTTATTATGGTGTCTCTTTAGATTTGAGTTGCTTTTCTGTTCCTGGCTTCTTATTTTGGAAGCTTAGATAAATAATTTATTCTTTTCTAATATAAGGCATTAGGAAAAAACTTTCAGTGGAACTTACATTAAGTGTTAATTATTAACTAATACTATAATACTTTGTTAATCATTGCCTAACTTTAATCTACAAATTTATGTTGTATTTCCCTTATCATTTAGTTGAAAATATTTTCTAAATTCTCTAATAATTTTTTGTCATGGTTTTTCATAAGCATTTTTAAAAATTTAAACATACTTATGGATTTCATCAATACTTTATTGTAAATTACATTTCATTTAATACTGTTATCACCAGAGATGAGTTTTGTCAAATGTATTAATATAATGACATATATCGTCATTATAGCATCATAGAGATTAGTCTCATTGCCTTAAAAATCCCCTGCGTTCCACCTAGTCATCCTCTCCTCCCTCCCCAAACCCCTGGCAGCTACTGTTTTTTTTTTTTTTTTTTTTTGAGACAGAGTCTCACTGTGTTGCCCGGGCTAGAGTGAGTGCCGTGGCATCAGCTTAGCTCACAGCAACCTCAAACTCCTGGGCTCAAGCAATCCTCCTGCCTCAGCCTCCCAAGTAGCTGGGACTACAGGCATGCACCACCATGCCCGGCTCATTTTTTCTATATATATCTTTAGTTGGCCAATTAATTTCTTTCTTTCTATTTATAGTAGAGA
>CAUYRT010033935.1:0-18546 GCA_963574885.1 Lepilemur ruficaudatus
TTTTGTTGTTGTTGTTGTTACCTACCATTCTATTATTGGAAGAACAACAAAGAATGAGATTAAAAATGAAAATACACGGGCTCTCCAGAAAATATCCAACCATTGTTAACGCAATGAGAATGGTGACCTGGCTGGATACTTTCTGGACAGCCCTCATACATAATTTGTTTAAAGATTATGGCCAATAAGAGAAAAATAAAGCTCAAAAGAGGTGGAGGGAGTGGGGAGGTTGGCACTACAATTCTAGGCAGGAAAGCCAGGGAAGAGGAGATGGAAAAGGGAATATTTGAGGGAAGCCCTAAAGGAGGTGAGGGACGAAGTCACAGAGACAGCGGACACTGAGCAGAGCCTGGCAAACTCCACAGAGGGTGGAGAGACAAGTGTGGCCAGAGCAGAGCAAGAGAATATGAGAGAGGGCAGGGGTGAGAGACCAGTGGAGAGTTTTGAGCGAGGGTTTGGTCTGACACACGTTTAATGAGACCTTTCTCGCTGTAGTACACAGAACAGGCTACAGGGGATGTGGTCTCCGGATTCCAAAAATGACCCTAATGAGCCAGACCCCCATCAGCATTCATGCCCTTTGATAGCTGTCCTTCCCCACCCACTCCCCCGACCACCACACTGAATCGGCGCCACCCTGGGACTGGCTTTAACCAAGAACTTGGCGAAGGTACTGCCACGCCTAAGGCCTGGCAGCTTCCGCTTTGGCTCTGAGACTCCACGTGGTGAGTTCCTGTTGGAGAGCTCATGCGGACAGGAGAGACCCTGCGGTTACATGAAGAGAAAGAGAGGCCCAGGTGTCCCAGCTGAGCCTGGCTGAGGCCAGACAAGCTGAGCCTGCTCAAGGGCTGACTGTGGGGGAAGCCATCCTGGACTTTCCATCCCAGGCTCAGACACATGAGACACCCCAAGGGGAACCCACCTGGTGGAGCCCACTTGACCCCACAGAATTGCGGAAACAATCCAATGAGTGCTGTTCTAAAACGCTCGTTTTAGGGGAGGCTTATTCCATGGCAACAGGCCACGGGAGCAGCGGGTGAAGCAGAACAGGGAAACCAGTGCAGAGGCTGCCGGGAGTCCAGGCTGGGGATGAAGGTGGCTTTGGTCATAGGAGGAGGGGTGGAGGGAAGGGGTCGGAGTCCACATGTCTTGAAGGCAGAGGGTTTCCTGAGGGATTGGATGTGGGCGAGAATGAGGAAGGGTCCCTAGGAGAGGTCCTCCGCAGAAGGAGCCTCAGGGCCATCCCATGGAGGTCTGGCAGCCTCAGGTGGTCCCCACGCAGAGGGCATCCTGTTCCAGCCTGGCGAGATGATAAGAAGAAGATCAGAAATCGAAGCAGAAGGTGGCCAAACCCCACAGGAATTTTCTGAGCCAAGAGGTCTGGTTCCTGAGTGTTTATAAGGTGTCAGCAGCTTCAGCCACAGGCCATGAAGGAGCCCTCAGAACTAGCGATCTGGCTGCACACCCCCTCACACTCTGAGCTTCCCATCACCGCGCAGTGTAGCACGCAGCCATCGATTCGTTTCCCTAGAAGCCTAATCTCTTTGAGCTGGGCAGGAGGCCTGTGTTTCTTCTTTAAATCCCTGCCACACCTATGAGCGCACCTATGCGTAAGCACTTCGTAAGCTCTTTTCTGGTGCAGACAGTGACTTCTTACCACCAAAGCCTTGTGGATCCCAGGCTGTTTTTCCCTTCACGGATCCATGGGTGGTTCAGAGATAAAAGGCAGTATTTTCATGTGTGAAAAACTGTCTTACTAAATGCCCCACTTCCTCGGAAGCGATGCATTATTTTTCCCATCTGGCATATGCTAAATGGTTGTGAAAATACAGGAAGTTCCTGTGAATTTCCTCAAAAAAATCTTGACAGGCTTTGCACTATTTTGGACTATTCTGATTTGTATTATGACATTCAAACTGCGATAAAATAATATAAAACAATAAAATAAAGTAAAACCTGGTCAGGAAGTAGGATGCTTTCCTCACCTTCTGGGGTAACAAGTAAGAACATTTACATAAACAAAAAAACAAGCGTGAAAACAAAAATGAGGAGAGATCTTGTTTTTGAAATGCACAGAGTTGAAATTAGCTCAGTCATTTTAAGTTGTTTTATCAACATTATAGGAACATTTGCTAAAATATTTGGCTTGTTTATATCATAGAATCATGGAGTATCTAAACTCTCAGGAAGCTTAGCGTTATTCTAGTCCAGTCTCTTCTTCCTACGGATGAAGAAATCACAAGTCCAGAGAGGTTATGATGTTCCAAAGGGCACACAGCTGGCTAGAGCAGAGTAAACGCTAGAATCCATTGTTCCTGATTTTTACCCCAGGTTCCTCCTCGGAGTACTCCTGAAATATTTCAAATATAAATGTTTACCTTGGTATCTCCGAGGCTACACCTCCCCAGCTGGGGGGAGGAGCCAATGAGGAGGTGGGGCCAAGAATCAGGCACAGGAGGGTGGGCGGAAGATGAGCGCATTCCCTTTCTTCTCTCACATTCTTTTCTGGCTGCGATGGGGGCCACAACACTGGTGCAGCATGGGGAAGGTCAACGCATCCTAGTCTGACAGGAATCTGTCTCCTCAGCCTAACTACCCCCACTGCCTGTCAACCAGACCCGGCCCTTCACTGGGAACATGCTGTGGTGACTTGGTTCAGCACACACACTGCACTGATTCCTTTCCTGGCTCCGCCAATTAGAGCTGTGTGAACTTGGGAAAGTTAACTCACCTCTCTGTTCTTCAATCTCCTTATCTGTAAAATGGGAATAATCATAGCACCTACCTCACTAGTTTGTTGTGATGATAAATATTAATGTTTTTAAGAGCTTAGAGCATGCCTGACACATATTAAGCGTGACATAAGTATCTATTCAATAAATTCATACTCTGGTTTCTCTTCAGATCAACATAAGTATCTGTTCAATAAATTCAGAAATAAATTACACTTATTTTACAATACCATCTCTATTTCCTTGGAATTTTCCTATCATTTCAGGGCTCTTCATGAGACAGCCCCTAGCCTGTGATCTTCTTTTTGTTGGCCAACCTCGCCCTCCTACCACCAGTGTCACTGAAGTTCTTGGCTCAGAGGAGGATCCTGTGGCCAACCCAATAAGGAAGCTTCTCACGGCATACAGAATCCCACAGCTTTCAGGCCAGAGTGAAGAGCACCTGCAAAGCTCAGCACTGACCAGGGAAAAGGGGTATCGCAGCCACACGCATGAACGCAGTTTGCCCAGCAGCTCAGATCGTGTTTTCTTGGTCTATAAAAAGGTCCTTGGCTCTCTGCTATGAGGAAATCTATGAAGGTGGGGGTGGGGTGTGTGTGTGTGTTTGTGTTTATGTGTTTTAAACTCAGAATCCTTTCCATGCTGTAGTTGATTAGCTTCTCTCTGTTGGATTTCTATGTGGCATTGGAAATTGCATGAAAATTTGACATTTTTTTCTGGCTCTTGCTAGCAATACAAAGTGAAGACATTTTATTTTCTGATGATTGATATATGTATACAGATATAGCCTAAAAGAATAAAAGTCTTATTCATTCATGAATTCCATCAATTAATATACATTAAGTACTTTACATGTACCAAATACTGTGTTTTTTCATTGCCCGATGTTGGTGATGTTGATTAGCAGGGTCTCTGGCAGGAATCCAAGCCAGAGGGGGAATGGAGTGCTCGCAAGGACCAGAGACTGGCAATGAGCAAGTCATGCTCAGCAAAGAAAAGGTGTAAACGGTGGGGAATAGTGGTGGGACCTGTGGCAAATCAATGAGACATTTCCCAGCTAATTAAAATATAATTGAAAGCCATTCAAATATAATTTCTTAAAAATTAAAAAAATTTCATTTATGTCTAAGAAAATTTGTCAGGATGGGCAAACAAACAAACAGGAAGCCAGGTAGAGTTCTCCAAGTTCTGGCCGTCTACATTTAGGTCCACCCAGGTGTACTTGGAAGACAGGGCTAAGCCTGGAGCTAACCTGCAATATTGTCTACAAGCCAGCCTCACAGGAAAGACGCCCACGCTCCTCCCCATACCCTATTCTAGAAGGCCACAGTGGGGACAGCCACCTCTTGCTCTCCCCAGCAGCATCCCTGAAAGGAGAGGCTCACTCTAGGGAGCAAGAGTTTCCGGGACGGGTATTGGAGAGGAGAGAGCATTAAGTGCTACAGGACACATGAACCTTTGATTACCTTCCACCTCTGCCCTGGAAACAGAGCAAGTCTCTGTGAGAAGTGGAGAAGAGACGGAGGCAGCAGGATTTACCTTTCTGTATTTGTACCGGCGTGTGTGATAACAGGTCGGGTTATACCCAGGTCATAGTCGTGATATCTGTAGCAGAACAAAATAGCACCGTGTCCGCAATGCGGAAGAAATGGAGTCAGTTCCTCACCAGACTGCCCTGAGACCTCAAAATTCAAGGGCACAGGAGCAGCGTATCTCATTCGACGACGAACAGTGCCTACAGGTTCATGAAGAAATAGCAGATACCAAAGGGTGGGAGAAACAGACTAGAATATTCTGGACATCCATCAAGCTGTGTGAGAAATCCCATAGAGCCCTGTGACTCCCAGGATCCAGACCTCAGGCGTCCTTGGGCTAAAGGAATTCTCTGGAGGAGGCTGAGACACTGCAAAGGAATCACTAAGGTCTCTCCCCAGGGACTGGGAGGCACAGGCTGCAGAAAGTCTGCTGAGAACCCAGGGAGTGGCCCACTTGGCTGGCTCTCTGTCACAGTGTCACAAAGTGAGCAGTAGCAGTGTAATTTTAAAATGGTTAAACCTGTAATAGAAAGTTAAAAACAACTAGGAAAATTTTAAAACAGCGTTTTCCATGGCTGTGACTCAAGCAGTCTGAGAAATCAGCAGAAGCCAACAGCACAAAGGAGACTTTCCGGGGAGCCTCTGGGTGTCCCAGCTATGACACGCACTTCATAGTTTCAGTATGACATTTGTGTAAATGTAAGCAGGCATGAAATCAGATATTTTTAACCATGAAATTTGTTGATGTATGATTTCCATAGGGTCCCCCCTTCAAACAAGAACATCAGAACGTGGCCTGAAGGCTCTTCTTCCTACCCTTGTAAAGAACCAGATAATTGGTTATTTTTTTCAATGGGGCACAACTGGTTTAAATTTAACTGAAGGGTAGGACTAGGTTTTGTTAGTTGACTAATGATTGGCTCCTCTTCTCTGGCATTTCTCTCCTCTACCAGCGGGCATTTATCTCCCTGCAAACCTTCAGGTATACCTGTTCGATGGCTTCCCATGTCCCACAAACCCGTGAAGACCCCAGTGATGTCTGCCACTGTCCGACAGCTCGTCAAAAGTCATGTGTTTTAAGAGGAATGGCCCCTTCGATCCTTTTAATAGAGGGAAGTTGATATCGTTCAACAGGAGGCATCGACATCAGACTCAGTGGCCTTCCCCTTGCTCAATATTTTTACGTGCAAAAAAGAAACAAAAAGAAACGTGGAGAAAACGGAATAAACCCGTTTTCAAAGATAAGAGAAGCATACAGATGCTCACAAAACTCTAACCTCCCATTGTGAATAATTCCCCAAAAGTATAATAAAAAAATTGCATCATGCTGAAAAAACGAAGCATTCCATTTCTGTGCATTGACCAGGTAACCCCCAAAATTTGTTTGATTTTTAGAATCTATGATTTTATGACTTTTCATTTTGAGGATTACTTTTGGGCCATGCTCCTGAAAAGACAAACAGAAAAATAAGCTTTAATTTTTGTACTGGAGGGGCAATTGATGCAAGAAAAATGGAAAGGGAAGCAGAGCATTGAAGAAGTTACATCTTCTCCTGAACATGGGGCTTCTGTTGTATTTTGTCCTCAAGCACCATATTTGAACAGTCACTACTTTTAAACTCTATACTTGTGCTGGTTCGTTTTCCCAGCAACTATGATCTCTCTCACTTCTGGAAGAGTAGTATTTGGATAAAAGAATGAATGCATAATTGAGTGAAGAAATCAATTGATCCTTTTGGAAACATATAGAATAAGCATATAGGTTTGTTCCATCTTACATATCTGAAGATAATTCTATGTTTATCCATTGTTAAAGATCAGGAACTCATTGCCTCCTGGGATCATTGGTTCCATTTTGGGTACAGAACTATTTCACAGTAATTTGAAAAGCGGGCTGAGGGTAGTCCTGCCTAATAGGAAATATTCATCAAGGTGAGAAAGAAAGTGTCTTATCTTAGGGAATGTCTCAGCAGCAGGCAGAACCCAGGAATAAGATATCCAGGAGTGACATTCTCAAGAGTCTGGGCAGATGTACACTCACTGTGAAATTCTTTTGTAGCATTCTTTATAGGTCTGGATCGGAGTGGGATGAAGTCAAGATTAGAATTCCATGTTGGAAAGATGTACAAGATCCAAATAAAGAAAAATATGTGTCATCGTGAGACTAATATTATAGGTGACACCTACAGAACCAAGCAATGGATGATGTAGTTTTTATGCAGACACAAAATTGGCACAGAGAATATGTCTGAGAAGGGATGCAGAGCCTCTCAGGACACCTGGACACGTTACTCTTGTGCAAGCATCACATCCAGCAGCTCTTGGCTTTCTGGGCTCCTGTCTGCCCCTGCTAGAAGGAGAGCTACTCTCTGGAGCCCAGGGAGGCGGTGCTGCAGAGCAAAGTGGTTCACAACTGGGCGCATGCATCTGCATGTACTGGAAAGGTTGATAGCCAGAGAAGGAAAAATTGAATATACTGAGACTTGTCCTTTAAGTCATGAGAAAGACAGATTAAAAAATAAAATAGAAGAAGAAGGATTCCATAGTACAATGCAGAAAATGATGGCAACTCAGTTGTCAGAACTGACACTTAAGCAAAGCTTATTTTATGCCAGGGGTTGTGCCAAATTCTTTACAAGCATGACCTCATTTGACAGTCACAACAAGCCTATGATGTAGCTACTACTGTTTTATGATTCTTTGCTAAGGTAGAGATGTAGATTAATTAAGCTACTTGCACAGGATCATGCAGGTGGCAAAGTGGCAGGGCTGGAAGTTAGACCCCGGCAGCCTGACTGCACAGTCTGTGCTCCTAACCACTCCACAGGTGGGTTTCCATCCTTGCTAGCGAGCTCTGAGAAACATAATTCTGACTGATTACAACTCCTCTCAACGAAGCAGAAATGTGAGCAGTACGGTGGGGTAGCAAGAACCTCGGCTCTGGTATCAGATTGCAACAAATCATTTAACAGTTTGGTTCATTGGTTTTCTGACTCGGATATTGGTAAAGATATCAATTATCTAACAGGTTATGATAAGATCTAAATTGAGTAATGTTGTACAGTATGACTTACACAGCGTCTTCATAAAATAAGGATGCTGTATGAAGCATTTTAGTTTTCTTTTCATGGAATTCTCTTACATATTTTTAACAAAACATTTGTAAGATACCAGCTCCAGTTTTCCTGCAAGTTATTGCTAGCTTAATGTAATAAGTAGCAAATTAATTTTCACAGAAAAATCTGTAAGTAGGTAAACATACTTGATAAGACATATTTTTTCATGTGTTTGTGCACAGGACCTGACACTTCATAAGTGTAGTATTAAATGCATTCTTTTGCCAAACTATTTTTGCTTTAACAGAAGCAAATATTTCATGGTGCTCTATAATGAACACCATTATTTTAAGGATTTTCTGCTTCCCTAAATATGTGAAGAAAAATCAATATATAAAAGAGGCTTGTAAATAAAAAAATTCTTTGATATGTTTGTTGCTATTACTCCCAAGAAACCAGTAGTGTTGAAAGTGAATTCATATTAGGAAGTTTCATTGTAAGGTTGGGCTCAGGATCAAAAATAACAATTTTCTGTAATTTCTTGATGGTTACATTAGGAAGATCCAAGTGGAAAAGTAAACATGGGCTTCCCCTCACCCCAAAATCACTGAAGACAACAACAAAGCTGATGCAGATAGAGCTCAAATATTTGATTATCATTTGTTTGAGAGGCATAGGGTCACAGACGGATGGGGCATGAAGAAATCTTACAGAATAGATTGTTCATTTATTCTAGATAACCTCTGAAGGATCATGGTGATGGGGAAACTACTAAAAGACTAGAAATGAGTGAAAAGTACTTAATTTTAAGAAAAGAATGTATGAAATGTATGCTAGTTCTGTAAGGTGACTCAGTAAATGGATGAATGAAAACAACTTTTAAGGTTTCTGGTGAGGTGACAACTGGTTCTGTATCAACATTTTTCTCAACAATGTTATCAATTTCTCAGTTCTATAGTGTACATCTGTATTACATCACCAACAAGATTATGTTGATAATAATGATACCAATTTCTTAGTTATATAAAATACCTCTGCACAATCAACAGTATTATCAACTACTTGGTTAAAGGAAACAGGTTTATAAAATTTGCTGAAGAAATCAAATGGGGAGGGTCAGAAACAAAATTAGATTTTTAAAAATGATCTTGATAAATTATGGAGAGCGACAGAATAACATGAAATATAAGACATTAAATACAATGTCTGTGCTTGGACCAACAAAGGAACAACTCTAGATGCCGTGGAAAACTATCCGTGGTAAATTTAGAAAGTCATTTTATTTGACATCAGTCTTCCCTTCTTCAACATCTTAGAGTATATTGTCCAGTCTCTATTTAAATGCTTCTAATTATGCAAAAATTATTTCATGGAGCAGCTCATTTTATTTTTTAGCTACTGATTGCATAAAAGTTTTCATTATCCGTTCCTAGAGTTACCTACATGGAATGACCAGACCACCCTGAAATGCAATTTTTGAGTTGGCCAAGTCAGCCTGGCTTCTGCTATTGAGGTTTCTTCCACGATTTTCATGCCTCTCTCTGGCAGCCAGAGCACAAGCGCAACATTCTGGCTTCCCAGAAGAACCTCATCCACCACCCTGTCCACCCAGACCATAAGACAAGCAAATTTGCTGTCCTGATACACCTAGTCCTATATCAGAATTTGTCTATTCCAATGACTACTTTCTTTGGGATTTTGTCTATCAATTAAATGCCAGCACCCAAATCTAAAATACTAATCTGAACAAATACACTACTGGATAGTGTCTTATAGTAGTCTTCGCATTGTTCCATAATTTCCATGTAATACAAAATTTTCAAATCCCTCCTTGGTCCTTGAATCACACCAAATACCACTTTAAGCAAGAGCAAGGCCACTTCATCAGCTCCACTTCAAATTCCATGGTGCAGTTGACCCCATGTCTGGTCCATTATGCATTTCCATTTGGTTGCTGTGACCTCTGCAGACCCAGGGCAACCTGACCTTATCAGAACAGTACTCTGGCTCCCGTAAGAGCGGCTTTTATATATAGACTCAATAAGGACTTTTTCTTTTCTTTTCCCCTGGAAAATGACCAAGATGCTTTTACCTTTTCTTCAATTCCTGAAAGAATTCCATCTAAATAAACGACAACTAACTAGATGAGTGAACAAGAGATGGGATTAGAGCTGTGACCCTACAACGTCTCATGGAGAAAGCCTCTGTGAAACAAAAACTGTAAGTGTACTTAAGTAATAGTTAAGAAGAAACCATGCAACTGAGGCTCTGAAGACATGGTAGATGTTTTAATAAACATCCATCCAGATCCATCTATGAGACTCCAGGAGACTAGGCTCCATCGTCTGAGGGCTGTCACGGCACTGCAACCCCTGATTGGACAAAATGCTGTCCTTGCGCTTTATGAACTAGGACAAAGCGGCGTCTGCAGCCTCTCTGACATGCAGGATTCCACTCTTCCACAGTAGAAGGAGTAGGTGTGGGGCTTAAGAATGGTTTGTTTTGCTGCTCAAAAGTGGTTGTCAATATCCCCAGATTACACAATTCTCATAATTAGGACTCCAGGCCCCGTAGGTAGGTTGTTGCAACTTGCCTTTTCCTTCGTCCCTTCCCACCTTTGGGTAAAACTTGGGGGCCAACCCTGCTGACCCAACATCCTCAGGACTTCACTTGCCATCTCTGCCTTTTCCTTGACTCCTCTTCTGCCTCAAAACCTGTTTCCGGGAGAAGGTCTGAAAGGTATTAATAAGCCAGTGTCAATTAGTAATATTTGCCACATCTCAACCATGCCCCGGCATGGATGATCGCTTCCTGCAGGATGGAGCAGGTGAAGTGCAGCTGGAATCTGGCCTCAGACCAGAGATACTCAACGTGACAGGGTGTGCTCCCCTAGAGGATGCATCACATTCTGATCTGGGAGGTTTTCTTTGGGGGAGTGGGCTGGGAAAGTCGAGTTTCATAAAGGATATTCAAAGTTATGACCTCTAAGCATATAATTTATTTTATGCAGCAATTTTATAAATACAATAGGGAAACATTTGATGTTTATGTCATGAAAAGGGAATTTGGTTTAATCTGGTAAACTTTGTTCTGAATTCACTCACATGAGAGGGGTCCCTGTAAGGGCATTGGTCTGCCTGTTTTCAAAGGAGCAATCCCAGTTTCCAATGATTAGGGCAATTTCAAGCACCAGGCCTACTGTGGGCACTTAGGTAGCAGATGCTTAATGTGTCACAGATGGCTCAGGGGAGTTAGCAATACCACCTGCCTTGACAACACAGCGAGGTGTTCTGACTTAGGGCTTCCCATACGTATATCGTCATGAGAACCTTGGCCAAGTGATAAACATGCATGTTTCAGAGCCCTGCCACAGACATCCTGAATTGGCGTCTCTGGGGAGGACCCTAGGCATATGTATGCTTAACTAATGCTGCAGGTATATCTCACACAAGAAGGATTCACTTCATAGTTGTTAACACAATCACTACCGCTGGGGCTTTTCTTTTACTTTATCAACAGACTCCTGTTGGCTTAACCCTGCAGGGTAGCCATTTATTCCTTTAGGTAACACATTTGCTGAGCTCCTACCATGCGCCAATATCCAGATGATGGAGTTACAAAAAAGAAAGAGAAAAGAAGTCATGTCTGCTGTTGAAAACTTGCAGCCTAGTGAAGAAATTAGGCACATGTACTAAAAAATAAGTACAAATGTGATCTGCTACAGTCAGAGGGAAGTAATGCCGAGGTTGGAAACCATGCTTGGGTGATGGAATAAGGCTTCAGTGAAGAGGAAGCATTTTCCAGAGGAGATTGTTTTGGGTGAAAAGAAAAGAACCGAGACATCTATTCATGAAGAGGCCTGGCCTGGCTTTGCTGAGCAATGGGACAGTTCAGCAAGGCGACAATGTAAGGGACGTTAAGGGAAGTGACAGAAGAAATAAGGCTCGTTGGGCAGGGAATTCGGATTTCATCTCATAGGCATTAGGGCCAATTGGATTTCCTCCTATTGGCAAACAGGGCGATTACGTGATGGATTTGGGTTTTGAGAACCTACTACTAAGCGACAGGGCAGAGGGGCGTGGAGTAACAGCGGACGCAGCGAGAGCCATTAGCAAAATGTAACTCGGGATGGCGGCCGCAGAGGACGCTGTAGATGGGAGCCTTTTCACCTTCCTTGCCTCTGAGTGATCAGTTCTCCCACCTGGGATCCTTGGCACCCACTCGACTGGTGCAAAGCTTTTCAGCAGAATGTATGAAGACATTTCCTCACTTAGGTTCTCAGTTAAAAAAAAGGGGGGCGTCTTCACAAAAATCCCCAACAATACTTTGAACTTTTGGACTGGGTACAAATAAAACAAAATGAAACAACAGAAAAAAAACACATAGAGGCAGTATAATTTGAACCATTAGGCAATGTTTCCAATGCCCCACCCCTTCGGCTGTCAATTCTGATTCTCTGTTTCCAGCTTTTGCTCAATCTATTGAAACAAAGTTACACAAGCATACATCTCTGCAGTTTATGTTTAGCGTGGCGACAGGGCCTGAACAAATGACACGCAGTATGTGTGCACTTTTAAAAATTTACTGCAGGACTTTCAGTGATAATGATGTGTCAACGTAGGTTCATCAGTGGCAACAAATGTGCCACTGTGCTGGGGTTGCTGACAGAGGCGGAGGCTGTGCCTGCGTGGGTGGGGGGAGGGGGGGTTTAAGGGAACTTTCTGTGCCTTCTGATCAGTTTCACTGTGAACTTAAAACTGCTCTCAAAAATAAAGTCTATTAAGAAGAAAAAATAAAGCAAGTTGCAGGAAAGCATGAAGTATGGTCCTATGTTAAAAATACACATATCAAAACATTGAACTATGCATTTTAAGATCTGTGCATTTTACTGTGTGTAAATTTATACCTTAATAAAGAAAAAAGCAGTCTATGAATAAAAAGAATTTAAAACATGTTGTTTTTCAGATGTTTTCCAACTTGTAGCTCCTGTCATGTAAGTCCATAGCAGAAGCCGCAGCCCCCAGTCCCCCTCAGTTTTGATGACAGGATGCTGTTGAGAGCAAAGTCCCCCTCTCCTTCAGTTGGGAAACTCTACTTTTATAAAAAGTGATAATGGTCTTAGCTTAAGCAAGTGTAGATATTAAAGGATGTAGGGTTCTTGAATAAACACCTTCTTAATTACGCCCTGACTTTCTCAGTCAAGGGCAGAATCCCTGTAATAATGCAGAGATAATTTTTCCCCCCATGGTAAAATGATACAGCTAACATTTTGGGTTCATAAACCATGTTTAAAAACAATAAAGCCTAGTCACTTTAGTATCACATCTTTTACATATATTTTTCTCACACTCTGTTCACAAAGACAGGTGCAAAGTGAGGCAAGTCACTGTAACATTGCCCTTTCTATTCTATGAGGAAAACACCTCTGAAATCTAAAAAAATGTAAAAACCCAGAGACTTTAAGCTACATTCATAAATGGAATGTCTATTATGTCTTTCTTCAGTTGCAGAGCACCTGTGGCTCTCTCAGGGTATGGACCGATAGGAGCATGTGCATATCCGAATGGGCTGCGCATGTGGTCGGCCATGTCAATCTGTGTCCCACATCGTCTGCGTCTCTCTCTGTACCTGGACATCCTGAGCATTTGCACGTAGGGCTGGCCCTACCTTAGCAGGCTCTCCGCAGAATGACTGGCATTCTCTGTGTGTATGTCAACAAAAGATCTCTGTTCTCAAACAAGAAAGCCACTCAATCCTTCTAAGAAGGACTTGGATAGTGTCCAAGGCAGACACTTGACCCTTACTCCTCGGTGGTGCAGGGCAACACACACCGTGTCACTTGGCCCCCTGACACCCTTGCCATTTACACTTAATGAGCCCCAGTCCCGATAAATGAGTTTGCTTGCAGGAATGCAAAGGGCCACTGTGTGTCTGTGTCCACATCCTCCCAGACTAAATACACTGGGCCGGCAAAGAAAGTTGGGCTGCTTCTACCAGATCCATTTGAGACCTGCTTGGAGCCTCTGCTTTCTGCAATGACCTTTTCTGGTCGAGATGCTCAGCACTGGGCCGAGCACCCTGGACACCTGCTCCTTGCCAGGGAAGGTCACAGGCATAGCCTGCGCCACCAGGGTGTAGACTCAACAGAATCCAGTGTGATAACCTTGGCCAGCCGGGTCTATCTAAAAAGCGAGAGATACCTCCCAGTGTTGAGTGGAGAACAACCACATTTGCACAGAAATTGTAGATCAAAAGTCTGTACAAATACACAGGCACACACACACTCTCACTCGCAGACACACCAAAAAACCCATAGGCTAAAACTCTGAAGGATTTGACTGTTAGCCTTAAACACAGAGCAGTTGATTTGCCTGTTCTTAAACCCATTCTAATGCTTTAAAATGCTGATAATATCCATCATTTGTTAGTGAGGGTGAGAGGAACTGGGTTCTCTTACACACTGCTGGTGAGAACATAATTTGGATCACTCTATTTAGACAGCAGTTTGATAAAACATTATAAAATCTGGAACATGCCTATGTTTTGACCCAAAGATTCCATAGTCAGAAATCTACCCCATAGAATTCTTACACATGTACCCAAAAATGTGTGTTCAGGTATGTCTTTTCTACTTTCTATGAAGTGGCCCCAAATTAGAAACAACTTAATATCCATTACCAAGGGGCTTCAAAAATAAATTATGATACATTATTTAACACTTTGCACTATGTACCTACAAAAAAGTTGCCCAAACCCTATGAAGCAGAAAAATAGCTCATAACACAAGACATTTATATAGTAAGATTCCAGTATATAACAAACAAAAACTGATGTGTTTATGAAATCACACACACAGAAACCCACACATGCGTACTAATTAGAAGGATGTACCAACCCTGTTTTGAGAGGTTACTTATGGGAAAAAGACTGGAATTAGGAAATGTGAAGGAAACCTTTCAACTTTTATGCAATGTATTTTTGCATTGTTTGAATATTATAATTAATTCAAACTTGTGTTCTTGTATGGTTTTCACTGAAAACAATAAAAGCATCTGCTCCTGTCATATATTTTAAGATCAGTAGGGCAACAGGCAGGCAAAGAAGCAGGTACAAAGCAAAGCAGATTATTACACACTAATATCCACGTCTTTGTAGAAAAGCAGTTGTTTTGACATGCTTTGTGGACACCACATACTATAAATGCTTTTCTTTGCCTCATTTATTTTCCTGCTTTTCTTTTTTGACATTAATCAATATACTACAAAACTTTTAAGAATGGGAAAGCTTACTTCTCTTAGGTTCCCCAAAGTACAGAAAATCAGGGAAGAATTCCAAGCGGAGACAGTATTTGGGATGGATCTTGAAGAATGAGAAAGTGCTTGTTAGTTGAAGAGAAATCTGCACTCCAGGCAGAGGAACTGGAAAGTATTAATCTATCAGTAGCTGTATTGAAGGAAGCCCCAATACTGATGAGGCCAAGGGTTCTGGGACAGGATGCAGTGACAGCACCAAGGGGCAGAGTCAGAAGCTCCCCTGCGTCCACCCCAAAGCCGGGTTCCTTATAGGGAGGCGCATTGAGAGAGCAGCGGCATCTTCGTGTGATTAGAGTGTAAACGTCTGTGAGGTCAGTGCTCAAAGGAGATGGTGAGAATTTGGTTAAGCAGAGAATGTGAGAGGCGTCCTTGTGATTCCAACTTTCAGGAGCAGGGTGTTTTTCTGTCACACAGGAAGGAGGACCGATGGTCTTTTAGTTTGCAAGTGCACAGAGCAAGTCTGATTTGTACTTAAGTCTCCCAATCTGTTTTCTATTCAGAAAACACTCTGTCTGGGCCCCGGCTAGACATTGCAACGGTTCTGAGCCCAAGACACTTCCAGTATCTTCCTTGTGTTCTTAGGTACAATTTTAAATCCTTTACTCAGAACAATGATCTTACACAGTATGCAGTTTCTCATAACTTGTGGTCAATGATTTTCTATACTTTTAATCTATTTTGCTATTCTTTTCAAAATTATTTAAATTTAGCTTTCCTTAGATCTCAATTTTCTGCTTGTCATCAAGTTTGTCAAGCTTGCCTTCCATCCTGAGTCCTCTAAAAGTCCTCTTCTTCGTAGGTGGATTGAATTGTTAATGTGTCTAACAAGCACATTTCAGCACAAAGCTTCAGAATACTTGACTCAAGTGTTGTTTACATATATGGACATTAGCATTTTGTAGGCAGATGTCTGGGTGGGACCAATGGTATACAAGAAAATGTTTAACAATTCACTCTTCAGGGAAGAAGAAAAGAGAAGTCCTGATGCCTATCATTTGCCCATTTCCGTGGCGTAAAAGCTCCTATAACTGCCTACATGACTCCCATGAATGCACAGTTGGAAAGAAATGAGCACAGTCAGCTCTCCTGAGCTATTATGAGTCAGTTTCAAACAACACTAAAAGGCCTTCCTCAGCAGTTGGGCAAAACTAAATAGTTTGTGCAAGAAAGCCACACTCCTTTCAACCTCACCCACGTATTCCTTCCTTAGATATTTACTGAGCACCTACTATGTACCAAGCACTGTTGTAGGAAGTAAAAATGTGTCAGTGAGACAGATAAAGTTCTTACCCTCCTGGAATTTATATCTAGTGAAAGGAGACAGACAATTAAAACAAAAATAGCTTGCATGTCATTTGGTGATAAATGCCACAAAGAAAATACAAAGACTGGTAAGAGGGAGAGAGGGTCTGGGCAGGGAGGAAGCTTCTGGTTTTTTTTTTACAGGGGAGGTAGGCAAGGGCTGCAAAAAGAGGACACTGAGAAATAAGAACATCAGACAGAAATCTTGGGCAAAAGCTTTCCAGGCCAAAGAAGCAGCATGTGCAAAGGTCCTGAGGCCAGAGTATGCTTGGCATGTTCAGGAAGTGCGTGGAGGCCAGTGGAACTCAAGCACAGAGATTTCTGAACCTCCCCATTTGGAAATCCATTGAGCTTCCTCTAACAAATTTGTTCATTTCCTTTTTCCTTTCCAACAACATCAAAAATGTTTCTACTTAAAAGAACAATTGACACATTATTACTTTTCATTTTCCTTAGAAAGGATATGAAGTATATACAGAGTAAATCAAAAGCCTAATTACAGATCCAAAGTTATGATTGGTCTCTGTTTTATATACACTGTAACAAAACTCCTGCCAGCAAGTTCCTGCCTGACCACTCACTGGGTCCAATAAGCACATGTTGGCTGCTTCATGCATTTGTCTCAAGGTCGGCAGTTCTCCAGAACAGAAAATAGTCCCCTGCCTCCATCAGTATATTGTCTTTAAATTCTATGATGTGGTTGCCTTTAAAAAGCCATTTCTTCTGTAGTGAAATTATATCGTTTATTTTTTAAATTTATCCAACAAATATTTACTGAACAAAAGCTATGCTCTAAAAAATGTTTGAGGAACTAAGGATACAGCAATGAACAGAATGCACTTGCCTGCTACCTTATTGGGGGTCAAAATTTAGTGGGACAAACATTTGGACTAGTAATTCTAGAAATCTTATTGTATGATAAGCATTATAAGAAATATAACACATCTTAGACCAGGAGTATTATTGATTCATGGGAAATTGATACATGTCAGATAAAAGGTGGTTTTATGTGTGAAAAATACTTTGAGAGACAAAGTATTATGAATTGATTTAGAATCCAGGGGCAGCCTGCCAGGGTTCAACTTGATGTTCTGGACTTCAGTAGTGAAAAGAGTTATCACTAACGTCACAGGGAAGGTGGGGACAGGAATTCACCTGAAAGAAGTGACAACCTCCAAATTTCAACGTAATTGGAATTTAGGGCTGCAGTCTGGGTGGGAGGGGGTGGCTAGAAACTGCATGTGCACAGCACCTCACATGAGATGGCGAAGCTGTCAGTTGCTCAGATCAAAGAATGTTGAGGCTGCTGAGAAACCAGCAACCCCCCCAGCCCTTGTCCCCTCCCCACTTGGAATAACCAGGGTTGGCGTTTCTTCCCAGGGTGGTCGGGTTCAAGATCCGTGATGGTGGCCTTGCTTCTAATCACAACTCCAGTGGGAGAGCAGTGGATTTCTTGAGATGAAAGAGTACCCCTCTCAGGACGGGAATCTGGAGGGGCAGCCTCCTGAATCAGTCCTGACCTCACCTCTGGCCCCTCTGGGCAGGGCCTGCACCTGGGGAGTGATTGGGGATGAGAAATTGAAAGCTTCGTCATGAGGTGGGATTCGGACTGAGGACAGTATGGAGGCCCATGGTTGATCATGTCACTAAGTCCTGATATATTCTCCCAAAGAATTTCTGAGAAAGGTTCCAGAAATCTCTCCCATCATGTCAAGTCCTAAATCACAGGACCTCATTGTGCCTGTTAAGTACCTCACCTTCCAGTGGCCCAGTCCAGCTCCTGCACCACCTGCTTGGAGTCCCTCGCACCTGCAGGTTGAGAGATGCAACTTGCCAGGGTCCTTGAGTCACCTTTTGCCCAAGGAGCAAGACCATGGTGCTCAGTGCTGCCTGAAGCCAGGATGCCACAGAGGAGCAGCAGAGTTTACATCCAGCAGGCTCTGGCCCGGTGGGCGGGATCCCCTCCACTGAACACAACACTGGAGGGCAATCCAGCCTGGAGAGCTCCCTACACTGGGAGGAGGCACTGCCACCCCTCAAATGTGGCAGCGACAGAAGCGAGATGGGTGAGGAGTGGACAGTGTGGGGGATCGTGCAGGTCCCAGACCTCCTGCTAATAGAGGCAGGAGAGGGGTGAGGCCAGGTGAGGGTGCTCGGGAGTTGGCAATCTTGCTTACCAGGGTGGTTAGTGGCATCTCCAAGTGTGCAGAGGACACCATGTGATATAAGGCAACACCTGGTTGTAAAGTACCAAAACCATGAAGTCCCTCTCTTAAACTTATTAAGAGACCTGAAGAACTTTTTTTAGCAGCTTATCTTGGGGCTAACCAAGGTATAGTCTGACTTCTTTTCAAAACACTATTGATTTTGCAAGAGAGAGAAAGAAAGAAAGAGAAGACAGATGGAAGAAAGAGAGAAAGAAAGAAACAGAAAGAGAGAAAGAAAGGGAAGGGAGGGAACAGAAGAAAAAGAAGGAAGGAAGGAAGGAAGGAAGGAAGGAAGGAAGGAAGGAAGGAAGGAAGGAAGGAAGGAAGGAAGGAAGGAAAGAAAGAAAGAAAGAAAGAAAAGACAAGACAAATACACAGAGACAGAAAGTAGATTAGTGGTT